>VDFB02075321.1:367354656-367570013 GCA_007258455.2 Sequoia sempervirens
AAATACATCATTTATTTATTTTTTTAATTAAAAGAAATCATTATAAACCCTATATAGGATACATTGATACTTCAAAATCCTCTAAAAAAATTTCAGATTATGCAAATATATGTCAAGTAACATTCATAAGGTTTAGAAAATCTTGATCACTCTCTAGAATAGCCCATTAAGCATGGGTTGTGCTTGAATGCACTACATAATTGATATAACACAACCACTCTGCATATCAACCAGAGTTATAGGCTCTTTATTGCAGCAAGAGGTAATCACTCTTCGATCATGCTATAATTACATCCTAACCTGTTAAACTTGAGACAACCTGAATGCACCCAATGATGATTGACACCTACATTATACAACCTGAATTAACTACATTATATGAGTGCCTCCATTTCTATCACAACATAGCCACATTAAACTTGGGTCACACATGAATGCATCCTGTATTTGTTATAGCACAACTGTGCCACATGACCAATAGAGTTATGGATCACATAATTACAGTCACAAGAATTTGTTCCTTGGTTGTGATCTTATGGTGATTCCACACAACAAAATATGGACATGAAATTCTCAAAACCCAAAACCTCTAAAAATGAAATCTGATGAGATGTTTCTTTAAAATATGATTTCCAAACCTGGAACTACAAATCTGACTTCACAACTAAATTCTGCAAAAAGACAATGACTACCCTCAACCTGGCGATATGTTCTTGAATTTTTTCTGATTTTTCCCAAGAAAATCATCCTTAGTTCTCCAAAAACTGTCTCAAGTAGAGCAAAACACTATCGCAATAAATTAGGTGCGAACTCGCTTTTCTGTATGTCGGCCACAATTTGATTTTTTTCTATTTTTCATGTTTGTCAAAAATTCAACGAAAATGATAGCTAACATTTCGATGAACCCCAGGTTCGTCGAAATTTCGACGAATGTTGGGGATAAACTTTCAAAAAATTGAAAATTACACATCAAATTTTACAAGCACCCGACGAACATCAAATTTTACATATTTCGTCGGACAGTTTCATCGGATTTTGCAGTCAAATGTATTAGTGATTGTCATTCCACCAAGTTAGTTTGAAATTTTTTGGTTCATATGGTTTTACATCTGGTAGTTGAATGACATTTGATTGCAATAGTTTCTTCAGGACTGATTTAATGGGTTCCCCTAGGGGTGTGTATGTTTGTTTAGGCATGTTTGCTCATGGAGGGCCTCTATGTTGTTGGTTGTTTTGGATTGCATTTGTAGTTTGGTCATGACTTGGTGTTGGATTTTTTTGTGTGGAAGTAACTTTGAGTGAATGGTGGGGTGAACCTTTTTAACCACTTTATCATCAACTACCCTATCATTAGTGACATTTTTATTTCTATACCAAAATTTTCCTTTGTCATTGGATTTTTTTTGGTTTTCTTTGAAGATCTTGACCAATCCTTTGACAACAAGAGCTTTCTTAATGGATATAATGGATTTGAATTTGGTGCACTAATTATGTATTGAGGTTTTCCACAAAGATAGGGACCAATTGTTTATCAAGTATATGACAAGGGAATTTGCTAGCCATACTTTTCCATATTTGAAAGAATGAAGTGACTCCCCTTCTTTTTGTTTGGTTGTGCACATTTTTGCAAGGGTCATGTCACTTTCAATGTTATAGGAAAAGTGTGTGATAAAATTGTCAACTAGTTCATTCCATGTTCTTATCCCAGGAGGTAAGTGTGTGAACCACTCTTGAGCCTGCCTCAAAAGGCTACATGGGAATAATCTCATTAAGTACGTAGGCTCAAAAGTGATTTCCATACAAGAAGTATTAAACTCTTTCACATATTCTACCAGATCCCCTTTTCCTTTATATTTTTTGAAGTTGGGCACATTAAAGTGTGTAGGGAAAGGTGGCATGTAAATGCTTCGATCAAAGGGATAAGGACATAGTTCTTCCATTGAGTATGTTTTCTGTGTCCCACTCACTTGCATGTTTTCCATTTTATTAGTGCATTGCTTGCATTTGTTAGATCAAAGTTTCCATGGGTGATGGTGGCATGTTTGGTTGAATTTGCATGAGAGGGTTGGTGTTGGTGTTAAGTGTGTTGAGGTAGTTGTGTGGTGATAATAGATTTTGGTTTTGGAAGTTAGATGTAAATGTTGAATTTGGGTTGATGTTTTGTTGAGAATGATTTTGATTGCCTTGTTGGAAGTGTGATGTAAACATGGTGTTGGTATTGGTATTGGTATGGTGTTGTTGTGGAGTTTTATTGGTGTGTTGGTGTTGTGGTATGAAGTTGAGGCTTGGATTGACATGTTGTTGTGATGGAGGTTGGTTGGTGTGTAGGTTTGACCCAAAATATATGTTTGAGTTTGGTGTAGTATTGGTCGTTTGGGTTTACACTCTTAGTGTGGAAATATGAGTCCTTCTTTTCTTGTTTGGTGGGTTTGTATTTAGATTGTTTGTGTTGGTTGATGGTGCGGTGTTTTGGGTGGATGTTGTGGAAAATGGATTTTCAAAAGTCATACCTATGGTGCTAGAGGATGAACCAAATGGATTGGAAAACATGGGACAAGTTCTTGAGATGTTGCATGTGTTCTTTTGGTCCCAAATGTTGGAGTAGGGGGAATGTGTGTAGTTGTCACATTATGTGTAGCTCCCCCAAGAGGCATACTAGTGTGCATTTTTTGTGAGGAAGGATGACCTTGTGAAAATGTGTAATAGCCTTGACCTTGAGTTTGTGTTTGTGTTGTTCAATCAACAATTGTGGTAGTGTCAAAACCAAAGGGAAGCTTGGCACCATTTTGAGCAAGTGCTAAAGTATTCATTAGGATCTTCTTTTACCATCTCTTCTATGATACACACTATCTTAGGACCTTGAGAAGCTTGTTCAATATCTTTGGGGGTTAGACTTTGGTTAACCTCATTCAATGTAAGATTTGAAAATGGATTTTAAATTTCATCTTGTGATGTCTGAGGTTGGTTTGAGGATGACCCAAAGTTCATAGTGCTAGCTGGATTAAAATTAGGGTCATAGGAGGAATCCATGTCTTTTCATTTCCTTTGTGACCTAGTGAAGACCATATAAGACTTGTGAAATTTATATTTTGAGACCTTTTTTGGAATGAATGCAACTAAGGATGAAGATGAAAACTAAGGAAATAGAAGATGACAGTGAAACTATGCTATGTTTTTGGAATTTTTGGAATATAAGAGTGCAATATGGGAATGCAACTATGACTATGTTTGGTATGCAAAGTGACAATGAGACTATGACCATGCTTATGCTTGAATGGGATGCAAGATGGTAATAGGACTAAGAGTATGACTATGCTTGGATTTGGATATGTGATTTTGAACCTTAAAAAGGGGATGCTAAGCAAACTATGATAAAACAACGTAATAGCTCTAAATGCCAAGACCTCAAGAGAAAAAGAAACAAGATGATAATTGTAACATGCCCATTGTTCTACATAGTAATTCTTCCCGTGTTTTACCCACAAGTGAGTAGTAATTCTTCCCATGCAAATTAAATATCTTTTGAAAAAAAAATCGAGCTATTAATAGAGCTCCATTGGTTAGATTTCTTGGTATAAAGTAAGCTACCTTAGTGAGTTTGTGCACCACTACCAGAATGGCATTGTTCTTATTTCTTGACATAGGTATTCTTTGCACAAAATCCATGCTAATGACTTGCCACTTACTTTCTGGAACTTCATGTGGATACAAAAGACCTACAGGATGATGATGTTCTACCTTCACTCTTTGGCACTCTAAGCAACTTGCTAAAAACCTTACAACATACCCTTTCATACACTTCTAGAAAGATAATGGATTTACATCAACCAACATTTTGGTGACACCAAGATGTCCTAAATATGGTGCATTGTGGACTTCTTTCCATACCAAGTTCCTCAATTCTCTAGAATTAGGTACATAGATTCTCCCTTGAAATCTCAATAATCCATTTGGTTCAAGGAGATACCCTTCATACCTTCGATCTTATGGATCATCCGAGAGTGCTTGCTTGACTTGTTCATATAACTCATCACCCTTGGATTCTTGCAACACTTGACTCTTAAAGTTAGTTTGGATCGATACCATCGAGGAGATATGCCTTCTACGACTCAAAGCATCGACAACCCAATTCTCTTTCCCCTTGATATAACTAATGTTGAAATCATAGTCTGATATTAGTTCTAACCACCTTCTCTGCCTTGCATTAAGATTGGGTTGGGTAAAAAAAATTCTTGAGACCATGGTGATCAGTCTTGATTTCAAAGGGTTTTCCCAATAGATAATGTCTCCACATCTATAGCGCATGAACAACTGTTGCTAACTCTAAATCATGTGAAACATAATTTTGTTCATAGGGATTTAACTTCCTTGAATCATAAGCTATGACTTGCCCCTCCTACATTAACAATCCACCCAATCCTTCTACTGATGCATCCATAATAACAATAAAGTTACCATCCAGATCTGGTACCTTTCGTATCGGAGACATGGTCAACTTTTCTTGGATTAGATTAAAATGTCGCTTGATATTTCTTTGTCCACTCAAACGTCTTACCTTTCCTTTGCAAAGAAGTGATGGGAAAAGCTATTCTTGAAAATTTTGCAACAAACTTATGATAATACCCATTCGAACCCATAAAACTTCTAACTTCCATTACACGCTTGGGCATTGGCCACTCCAGCACTGCTTTTATCTTCGTAGAGCAATTGCAATCCCATTTGTTGAAACTAAATAACCCAAATGAAGAAGGTACACTTTGAGAGTTTCCCATACAACCTATGTTCTCTCAATCATTGTAACAACATCTCCAAATGCTTGTGATGTTCTTCTTCATTCTTGGAGTAGATTAAGTTGTCATCCAAGAATACCAACACAAACCTATCCAAGTAGTCTCTAAATACATTGTTAATTAGATTCATGAATGTCGCTGGTGCATTTTTCAACCCAAAAGGTAAGACTGTGAACTCGTAATGTCTGTATCTAGTTCTAAAATGTATCTTGAAAACATCTTTGACCTTGATTCTTAGTTGATGATATCTAGAACATAGATCAATCTTTGAAAACACAACCGCTCCCTACATCTGATCAAAGATATCATCAATACATGGCGATCAATATTTTTATTCTTTACCATTGTTTTGTTAAGAAAATGATATTCAATACACAAGCACAATGTACCATCTTTCTTTTTGACAAAGATTATTGGCACTCCCTAGGGTGAAACACTAGGTCTTATTAATCCATTAGACAACAATTCTTCTAATTGTGCCTTCAATTCCATCAATTCTATTGTGGTCATCCTATATAGTACTTTCGATATAGGTTCTGACCTAGGGACTATATCAATGGAGAAACTAAACACTCTTTTAGGAGGCAATCCAGGTAATTCATCTAGAAATACGTCCACAAATTTTTGTAGGATAGGATATTTCTACATATCCTTTTTCCCTATTTCCACCACTTCTCCTTCTTCAAATTCTTGAGAATCTTGAGGTTCATAATACATTACATTATCTTCAAGGATGACTTCCTTGTATTCCTCAAGTTTAACTATCTTTACTGCGGAGAGTTGACAACCTTTCTTTTTTTTCCTATGCATTTACACAGCTGAAATATGTCAGAGTTTCACTTCTCTAGGTGTTCCTTAAAAAGAAACTTGGTTACCTAGGTCATCTAAGCATTCTATGTTTTAGCATGGAAATCCACTTTATCTCTATGCTTCCATATCCATTTCATTCCTAAGATGACATCATAAGAACCTAAGGGAGATACGTACAAATTCACCTCTATAGAGAAACTTGGAAGTTCTAAGCTTGCTTCAAATAGACATTAACTTACCACAACTCTTGTCTAGTTTGCATACTCCAAAACCTAGGTTTTCTTCATAAAACTAGTCTTTCTAGACATTTGACTTGCTATTTTAGGAGAAATGAATTTATTTGTGGCACCAGTATCTATTAAAATTGAGATAGGAATGCCAGACAAAGTACTTGAGACTTCTACCAGAGTGACTTGATACTCTGCTTGCCAGTTGTCTACTGCAACATGTATCATTTTTTGGGATGCAACTTGCGTTGGAGGTAGAGGATCCCACGTGGTTGAGATTCTGTCGGCTTGCTAGGACACCGATTAGCATAGTGATCCCCTCCACATGTAAAAAATCCATTCACCGGTCCCTTCCTTTTCTCAAGTCTTCTAGAGTTATTACCATTTCCCCTAGCTTTGTCTTTGTAGTTATTGTTAATTCCTCTTTGGTATCTTCTTGGTTCATTCCACCTTTGTTGAGGTCCCTTGTTCCCTTGCTTCTGAAATTTTTTCCATTCATTGGGTCTTCTTGGAGCTTGATTAGCCTGCACCAAATTAAACTTCTTTCTATTCCTTTCTTGATAAATTGAAATAGACTTAAGCTTTTGTTCCTACTTAATCACTTTTTCATACACCAAGTCCATGGTTGTAGGACCATGTATGTCTACTTCACCACCTATTTGGGCATTAAGACCCATAATAAACTTCCTTATTTGAAATTTCTCATCCTTTTGGTACATGGGTATGTACCTCAGGAGGTGGGTGAACTTTTCCCAATATTCATTCACTGAAGAATCTCCTTGCTTAAAATTCTAGAAATATATGAGCTTTTGATCATAGAAGAGTTGTGGCAACCATCGTTTCTTGAAAATCTCTACAAACTCGCTCCATGTCAGCCTCAAAGAACTGATTCCTAACTCCATATTCTTATTCATCCACCAGTTGGATGCTTCAATTGCCAACTAGAAAGCTCCCCATACGGATTTAGTGGCTTTAGAGTAATTTCTAATCTCAAAGTACTTTTCCATATCTGCAAGTCATGCTTCAACTGCATCCCCAGTAGCACTACCCTCAAATTTAGGAGATGTGATCTTCTTCATGTCACAGTTCAACTCATTGGCCAGTCGCTTCCTTTTAGTTCCTTCTGACTTTGACTATGACTCTTCATCCTCTTGTTCACTAGAATAGGTGTGATTACAAGAATTCTCCTATTCCTCTCCATTATGAGGAACTTCCTCATCATTATTTGGGATTTCTTGTTCCACTCTTTCTTTACCCCTTACTTCTTGTTCAAGGTTTCCTATCCTTGCTCTTGTTTCATCCATTATAGAAAAGATGTGGTCCAACTTAGCTTCCACATTCTCAGTACCTTGTCCTACTTCTTAACTTCCCCCAACGTTAGTTCGTGTCCTAACCATTTTTCCAAGAATAGCTTACTTGGAGGTTTCATTTAATTAGATCTAAGAAATTTTACTTAATGTTCTACAAGCATTAAAGAACAATTATTCGTATAAAGAATATCATAAAGAACTTTTACACAATTTTTTTCAAAACATGTTTTTATTTCAAATTGATGAAGGATTTTGATATCCTTAATTGTACATAGAATGACTATTAAGATAGTCTAAGGGAGAATATCCCTTGGATTATCTTTCTGATATATAACTTCATAGGGAATAACCCTTAGACTTTTGCTCATTCTTTTCATAATAAGGATAATATCCCTTAGACCTATCCTTAGACACATAATTTTGAGGAACATATTCCTCTAATTAACCACTTGAGGATATTACAATAATTTCAGCCATGGGTATAACATGAGGGTCCCTAAATATCATTGTTGGACTAACACTACATTCTGAGGACATATCCCTAGAAAGTGATAAAGAGTTCGACTTTGCCAGAGAGACATGAGGTAAGTAGTTGAAGTTGGCATCATCTTTCATCCTTCTCTTCTCTTGGCTAATTTGAAAGGGCACAACTGATAGTCTCAGTATCGCTCAGCCAAATGGAATTGTCATGATTGGTTCCCTCAATGGTATGAACAAGGGTTTCTCTTTCCTTCTTGGCCCATAGGTAGCGCTCATTCCTGATTACTGACTTTCTTGCAGTCATCTTGAGACACACCATCCTGACACAAGATTTTCCAAACATTAGACTTGTATAATGTTGGATTGGAAACATAGCGAGCACATAGGTTCCAGAGTTGAACTTGGTAGCTCTGATACCGCATGTAACATGCCCTTTGTTATACACAATAATTCTTCCTATGTTTTACCTACAAGTGAGTAGTTAACACATCTAACCTTTAAGAGGGATAATTTTTTTCTTTTTCTTTGATTAATAAATTGCACATTTGAAACATATTTCAAACTTTCCCATTGCATATAAAGTAATTCCTTTCATGATTCAAATAATGAAGTTACATATTTTTCCATATGAAATTTCATTATTACAATTTCAATAGAGATGCATGTAAATTACAAACATAGCTTATATATATATATATATATATATATAGTACAATGGTCCAGGAAATCCCCCTCAAATATTGGCTGCCAATTGAAGAGGAGAAGCATCACTCAAGCACTTTTCTGATAACCACGGACTTACTACGGTCCCCCACACATCTACCTAACTGGTAAGATGTCCCTACCCTTTGACGAAGAGATTGGTTTGGTAACCTCATAACATTAGCCTATTTTGAGCTTGGTTTTGTGTCCTATACATTCCTACTTACATGTGTGGCATCCCTTATCTAGTATGTAATCCTAAATCACAGTGAAACCGATAGTGTAAACAGTGGCTACTTACACTACTTTGGCCAAAGTTTCCATCACCCTGAACTTAGAGTGGATGTCACATGTTCACCCACCTTCCTAGCTCAATTTGGTATAAAATGACCATTATACTCTATATCTAGGTTACCCCATTTCCCATGGATCAAACAAATCCTAGGAATAACCCACATAGCATCACATAACAATATAACTATACTACCAAAGTGATTATAAAAACTTCTTGCACAATTCTTCATACGTTTAGAATAGGCATCCTGTATATATAGCGATGATAACTACAAATAGTATAAATACACTGCACTCAAATAAACTCCCATATATAGGGTACATAAAAACATAACTAATAAAATAGGTTCTATGTAACATATTGCATAACCATGAAACAAGCAATCTTAAACAAACACCACAACATATTCAAAAGCACTCTTTTCCTAACATAGTAAATAAACTAATTTATCCTTTCCAACATAAAGATAAAGGTATAAAAACTATCATGCATGTATAATGCTCCAATCGATTAAACTACTTCCTAGTATGAATCCTCAAGATTGATTGATACCTCCTCCAAGATCCACTTGACTACCCTCTTCTAACTTCTCACTAAATCTCACAATAAACACAAATATGATATGCCAAAATAAATCTCAACTCACAAGCTCTCAACTCACAACAAAATAGCATCAAGATAATAAGAATGATATGTGTAGCAATTGGTAGAATGGGAACCTCTATTTATCCTAATTGGTGAGCAACTAGAGGCTACAAATAAGTAAGTACTTTTGCCACCTTTCTTCCTCATGCAACAACTCACTCATAGGTTTGCAACACATGAAAATCCTTATGGCTGAGTCAACTTGATATTTGGGACAACAAACTCAAAACAGGTTTCCTAATTCAAATTCCATTGCAAAATGCTACCAAGTTTGCACTTGACTAAGTCTAAACACTTATTTGCAGTCTTATACGAATTCAAAGACTTCTTTTACATTCTAACTTCTACCAAATATGGTGCCACCTCTTATTCCTTGGTGCCACCTTCATAGACATGACCTGTTGACATATTCTCATGTTTTGTTGGTAAGTGAATTGGCACTTGAAATGATATTTGACTCACCCAATGGAAAGTGGCAATAATGCACCAATAGTTGGAGAGATTGCTAGTGAAACAAAAATATTCCTCTATGTTTGAGAGGGTAAGCTCCCTCGTATGATAGGGTTTTTAGGATTTTAGATAATAGTAACAATAAAAACATAAATGCATTCATTATTAAGATCATAGATTACACATACAAACTCCATAAT
This sequence comes from Sequoia sempervirens, assembly GCA_007258455.2. Lineage (NCBI taxonomy): Eukaryota > Viridiplantae > Streptophyta > Pinopsida > Cupressales > Cupressaceae > Sequoia > Sequoia sempervirens. The sequence goes on from VDFB02075321.1 coordinate 367,364,566, forward strand.
GTTTTTTAATTTTCAAAACGATGACGCTTTCAAATCAAGATACCAGGAAATGAAAATGTCTCCAATGTGATATGTGAGAGATTGACTATTAGTTATCAAAAACAAGATGAAGGATAACAAATCTCATTATCAACTTATCATACAAATAAAATTAATGACTCATAGAAAACACAATGAATGCACATCCAAAAATGATTTCCATTACTTTGTGAAATCATACAAATCCAAAATCCTTGTGCTAATTTGTGAAAATACCAAAAGTCATTTACAATGTTTTGAGCCTTGTATTTATAGACTCTTCTTTGTAACTACCTCATAACCAGCTCGAGACTACCCTAGTAACTACTTCACAAAAAGTGGGAAGTAAAACTAAGTTTTATTTAAAGTTAGAAAATTCTTAGGTTTGAGCAATATAATTTATTTTCCAACTTATTACAAACTTGATAAAGTCACCAAAACAAAGAGATAAAATAAAATGTAACCAAGTGAATTTGGCTTAAAAATAATGAGAAAAATACGTGAATATGTTCCAATGTCATTTTTCTAAAGTTCTTGTAGTGTCCTCAGAAGAACTTCTTTGAGTTGGATCTTGCCTTGGTTGAAGAGAGACTGTTGCCTTGAATTTTCTAAATGGCTTAACAAACAACGCCAAGACTTTATTCCTGGGAACAATTAAATTTACCATCCTCATCTTCCAAATTTAATGCTCTTCCTGAATATCTTCTATATTATGATGGCAACTGATCAAATGATTCCCACAAGCCTTCAGTGCAACAAAAATATCACTCAACTTATCTGTCACATCTACACTACAATTTTGCTTATTAAACAAATCTATGTCAATCATCTTCTCGAGTCTACTATGTATGGCTTGAACATCCATACTCTGAATCTCATTCCCTTGTTAATGTATCTGGAATGATTGGCAAGAGATCATATGGAACTTTTATTTTTATCTGCTCACAAGAAGTCAACAATTTTTCTTGTTCCATTACAATTTGGCTAATATTGATAAGTTTCCAATCTATGCCTAGAAGCCACATTTTAATTTGGTTTTCTTCTACACTTGAGAAAACCTTATGAGAAAGCAAAACATCAATATTTATTTTGATCATTTTCTGAAGATATTTTGTGATCTCATGCTAAACTGTTTCTTCTTCCTTAATGTTCTTCAATTCCTTTTCAATCTCTTGTCGCATGACATCAACCTTCTTATGAAGTTCCTTAGTCTCACCAATAGAAGTTAAAGAATTTGCTTTCATTTTCTCCACCTAATTTCAGTCATTTTCCCATATGACTGAATGAATTGTCCATGACTGGGCATTGTTGAAATATGGGCAACATCCAAGGGTGAAGTAGAAGTGTCTACTATAGATTTGAGATATGATGTCAATGTTTTACCTACTGCTTCAACTGATCTTAAGAACATTTCTCCTTGTTTGTCCTTTGTACTAATTTAGCTATAGATACCTAAAAATTGTGGATGTCATCATCATGTGTTGAGGGATCGAGGTCAACCTTCATGATGTCGAAATCACTTTCATCCACCTCATCTACTTTTTTCTCCAAAGTAGGTTGAGCCACTTCAACACATAAATTCTCAGACAAAGGATTCGTTATAAATCTAGATGTAACCTTTGCCTTCTTTGGTTTTGTGATATCCTAAATCAAGTTTGCCACTGTGTCAAACTCAGGAGCGATTAACTGAACCATTCTCTTTTTCTTTAACAAACTCTATTGTAGCCATAATGAAGAAGGCACTTGGGAAGAATCTAGAACAACCATCAATGATGGTTCTGATGATATTGGAACATTAGGTGCCACTGGTACAAAAGTATCATCTGGAGGATAATTGTTGACAAACATTCCAAATTGAGGTATAGGATTTTCTTGAGGAGATAAGAGAATAAAAAAAGGTGAGATAGAAGGAACTAATTATTCCTCATTAGGATCACACTGAGAATCTAAGTATCCCCTTTCCTCTATGACTTCCTAAATTGGGTCCAATTCATTTTCTTTCAATTTTGACCTCTTTCTTTTTACCTTCGGATCACCCTTACATGAGCTTGCAAGATTACCTCTCTTATTCGGATCCTCATCATCCCCACCACCTTGAACATTATGTTGAGAATCAAAAATTGAAATTGAAGCCTGTGAAATGGTTGAAGAAGAAGAGCATTCCTGAGATTTGCTTCCTTTCCTTGAAGAACTATTATTATTCCTTGGTTGTGTTCCTGTGGCCTCAAAAAAATTCTTCCTTAACCATTATTTTGATCTATTGATGATGTAGGTTGTCCTCTCACCTAATTTCCTCAATTCTCGACTTACCCAATTGATATGCGGTAAGGGTAACACTTGAATTTTCTCAAAATAAATAGGATCAATTAAATCTGATCTGTCATCCTCAATGCTAGTCACATCCCATCCTAATCCGAATTTCATGATCTACTTATAGTAAACCTCATCTAATCCCTCCTTCGGACTTCAAAATCATCTTCGCAATCCTCCCATAAGCCCTCAATTTCTAGAAAATGACAATAATCTGCACCAAAGTGTAAATTATATCTGATATACCACTTCCCATCAAAAGGGAACCTCATCTTATATACACCCATAGTCAATTTAGCAATTGTTCTTTCAATGTTTTGAGCATTTGATGAGGACTTGCAATTGTACTAACCAAGGCCTATAGGAAAAAGAATTCCATTTTCCCTTTTATCCTTGCAAGTTTTGTTAACATGACCAATCTGTTTGCATACTTCTATTAAAACTAACTTATCATCTACGTATCTTGGCAACATATAAGGGTATAAATCAAACCCCCCAATTCGTATATATGTAAATATTGGAAATTGGATAAAGTAACTCCCATACTGTTTGATCAAAACTCTTGCCTCTGGAAAAATTCTAAGCCCAGTATTCCCTAGGAGTTCTCTTACTGTCAACATTGTGAAAGCATCATTAACCCTACAGAAATGTTTGTAGCTTTCTTTCAGTTTCAACTGATAGTAGAAATCATAGATTTGAGTTGTGTTATCATATATCCCATGACCAATAAGCCCAGGCCAAATCTTCATACTTGCAATGGCATGCATAAGATAAGAAGACATGTAAAAATATTGATTCTCTTCAAATTGGGTTATTTGATGATGCAAGTTGTCATTTATGATACCTCACCAATCAATGAATTGCTTACCTATGCATATGATAGTAATGAACAAGTACATCCACCTTTCAATTTTTTCCGAGTCTTTATTTCCAATTAACTTGTTCAAAAGGACCACCAAATTGGAAATATCTTCAATGAATAGAGACCTACAAAGAATTCTTGGCAATTGAGATCTTCCTTTTTTGGGTGCCAACAACCAGTGTCTTGCAATAGTATTGCAACATTTATCCTTATTCTCAGTGAAATACTATTCTACCATATCCATGCTTATATCGGTGAATTGATCCCTAACTGGTAGTCTAAAAAATGATCCCAATAGAAATTGATTCTAACCTCGCCACCAATCTGCCATCTAAGGTTTTAATTTCTCATTTCGAGATCAAAAGCCTTCATACATTCCAGCACGAGTTCAGGGCACCGGACAACTACTAGATATGCTGCTGCATTTACCAACTCACTTTCATATACCTTTTGTGCAAACTGAGATCTCTTGCCTTCTTTCATGCTTTCTCAAAAATATGAATACTAATATGTCCCAATCTGGTATCAGTTATTTTGGGAAGCGTACTCTCAAGTACTGAGGTGTACTCATAGCCTTGGTATTTATATTTCATTTCTGCGTAAAAATCTAGTACTATGGAATTCACTACACTGAAAGAAAACACCCCTTGGCTATACTGCTGATGATTTTTTTTAACACCAAATGACTACATTCATTCAATGCACCTTGTTGATTAAATCAGCACAAAAACTCAGTATTTCCAAAACCTCAATCTATGCCAATGATTTATTGAGAATTCTGATTTTGTTACCAACAAAGAAGAAATTGATAATGATTTGAAAAGTGTCTTCACACCCGTAACTGTGTTTACTTGAAAACTTCTAAAGCCTTTTCAACAAACCATTGTGGGTATATTTTGCAATTATGCGTTTGATGGAATCACATAAAACAGTTTACATACTTCTGTCTACCAACATAGCTGCAACTAAATTCACTTTCAATTATTCTCTGATGAAACTCGATACCCTGTTTCAACTCTCCCAAACTCTGCACAGGAAAGTGTTGAGGAATTTAAAATTGCACCAGCTAAATACGCTTGCCAATACATTAATTTGAAATTTTCGGATGCCTCCCTAATGAATCCATTTTTATTATGTCCTGCAATCACAACAAAAAAGCTTCCATACTGGCGTGGCTGGGAGGATTTCAACAAAGACAAAAATTTGACTTTACACCTATTCTTGCATATGCTGGAGAAATTCTAAAGTCTTTTCAGTAAAACTATTTTATGCTTATCCTGTGCTCATAGCTATTTTGCATACATATGTACCAGGGAATTTGCAACTATGTTATCTGACAAAAATCCACTCTCTATCATGCTTTGATGAATGTTCAAACCTTGTTCCAAAGCCCTTAGTTTGGCACGGGCTCAGAGTGTGTTAGCAAAACTAAAATGATTGGGATATACACCTATCTATTGCATTCGATGAAACAGTGCCAATGCTTCATGAGGGTATCCATGTCTCTTGTAAGCTTCTACAAGGAATTTCTTGGAAATACAGGTTTTCAATAGTAGAAGATATGTAGGAGAGTTTACTGGTGTGTTGTGAGTAATAAGAAGAATGTGTAGCACCTCCTTCAACCGCCCTTCTATGCGCAATGCTCTGAGATTGATAGTAAGATTGAAATGGGTAGTAGGTAGAACTGATATTGGCATACATTTAGTGCAACTCTTGCAATATTGCAGTCTATGAGGTCACATTTTCTTGAGGCATTTTGCCAAATAGTTCATGCACCATCTCCTTCTATTGTAACCTCCACACAACCTTGGCCGCGCCAACAATGCGTTACGGATAACCACATTCATTCACTGGATTTTATCATACAGCTCATGCACCTTGCCTGCGCTTTAATATTTTGCATGCATGATCACCAGGGTAATTGCAATTAAAACATTTGCCAGAATCTGTATTTCACTATGCCTTAATCGATGTTCATAACTTGTTCCACAACCATCATTTTGGTGTGGATAGGGATGATGTTGGTGAGGTCGTGGAATACAAATTTACACCCCTACGCAGCTGCTTGCATTTACTTGAAGTTTCTAACACCTATTCAACAAATCTATTCAATGTATATCATTGCGCAACCTAGCTATTCTCCATTCGTTGAGGTATTAAGTCAAACAATTCACAAACCCCATCTATGCTTCTTTTCATGCATTGCATATATATACTTCACCGTTATCTTCCATACAACCAATTGCATATATTTGAAAGTTTTAAAATCTTGCAACAACTGCATTCAATGAGACCGCATTTCTTAGATTCATGAGCCAACAAAGATTGGGGAATTTGGCGCTAACCATAATTAACACAATTGCTTGAATACCACTGAAGAGTTATTATGTGTATAGCCTAAAATTATAACATTGCGCATTTCTTCGAGGCATTCTTTCAAACGGTTCACACTACTTGTATCCTTTTGTGCCTTCTATCACGCTATGCCTATGCTTTTGGCTGCGCCAAGTCTTCAAATAATTCTAGCACCTTCTCTCTTATTTTAATACTCCCATATTGGTATAGACAATGACAATGCTGATAAAGGCTGTGAAATTAGGCTTTATACCTGCCAATTGCAATTACTTTATCAAGAAATGCGTTGTGCTTAGCCTTCTTTTATAGCTCCAATTTTTCCACGGGCAGAGAGGACGCTGGTAATGGTTGTGGAAGGCGGCTTTACACCTACCAATATAATTGAAAGAAAGTTTCAAAAGCCTTTCCAAGAAACCTGTTGTTGCGCTTCAAAACCTATCAATTGCGTTTGCTTTAAAGTTTCTAAAACCTTTAAAACAAATCCATTTTGTGAATATCCTACAATCATGGCATGCCTACAGATAACATTTGTTTAAGTCATTCTGTCTAATAGCTCACGGGCTTTGTGTCTGCTAGAGCACTTGCAAATGTAGCAGCTAAGACAAATCCATTTTGTGCACGATCCTATAGTACTACAGTCCATGAAATCACATTTTCTTGAAGGCGGCCTGTCAAACCCAAATTGCCAAGAAAACACCATTCTTTGAGCACTTAAACCTGCATGTGAACCAGAATGATTGCAGCCATATTTAACAGAAACCTTTTGAACCTTTTGAACTTCATGTGCAGAGAAGATTCAAAGCACAACTTTATGCATAATCTTCCAATTCTCCATTTCATGCCCCCGAAAAGACCAAACTCGTTCTCCCCTTTGCTTTTCAAATGCTCAAGTCAGAAAATTTTAAAATTTGAGCAAAGTTAAAATTCACTCAAATCCAAGCAAATGGAGCTTCAAATTTACTGAAATGTGAGCAATGTAGGTTAGGATTTCTAAGATTTGAGTATTGAGGTTAGAATGCAATCAAATGTGAGCACATTGGTTAGAAATTTGAAAGAGTTGAGCATGAAGGTTAGAATTTGCAAAAAATTGAGAAAGGGGTTAAAATGTAGTCAAATGCAAGCAAATTAAGTTAGAATTTGGTGAAATGCGAGCAAATGGAGGTTAGGATTTGGGAAAAGTTGAGCAATGAGGTTAGAAAATGAGAAAAGTTGAGTAATAAGTCTAAGCCCACTTAATGTGCCTCAAATTAAACATTTAAAAGCTGGAAAAACCAGATTTAATAATTATTTTAAACCTTTTAAAAAAATAAAAATTATTATTTATATTTTCCAATAACCTTTTGACAATTCTTTATTGTTGCAACACTGAAACCCACATAACTTTCAGCTGAAAAATACTTTTTCCTTGATATTTTTCTAGGAGAATAAAAACATCATGATGAGCAAAACCCAAAAAAATAATTTCAATTTGAATAACCAATTTTTAAATTTTAATTATTTTTAACATTTTGTTGGCAAAAATTAAAACTTTAATTCCTCTCAATCTGGAAACTAGGTTGCTGCACAAGCTTGTCATATTGCTCGAAAAATCACCAAAAATACCCCTATAAGATAAAGCCTTCCAAAAACACTTGGTTCTCAAGATTTAGTTGTTTCTACTTTTTTGCCAATGTAGAAGACCAATTTTGAGTGCAACTAGAACCACTCATAGAAAATGAGCATGTTGAAAAACTGGGGACAATATGTTTCAAATAGCATTTAATTCCCTGCTAAAACGTTTTGCAGAACTGCAAGAATTCCTACGTGCTATGTTTTATGTTTGACTTGGTCATAATAAACTTTATACGCTAGACTTTACTCCACTTAAAGCTATGCTAAGCTTAATGCTCATCATAATATAATATGTGCTTTGCTACATATTATTAACAAGTGACGCAAGCGTCGAGTTCCTGCCGAGAGGTAAAAGTCATGTAGCTATGAGTTAGGAAAAGTTTTCAGACAGCAAATAGGAATATAAATGTATTTAAAATTTGTAGGATGCATGGGGAACGTGGTCCATAGGGACATGTGAAATGGCAACACGTGTGGACGGATGCAAGGGAATTTTTTTTTATGGGTATCATGTATACGTGGAGTTTTTTGTTTTTTTGTGTGTGTATGTATACATTTGTGAGATGGAAGATTCTTTATGATCTTAATTAGGAAGCAAGAATGCATTATTAATTTGTATTAATTATTGAATGCAAACAATCGGAAACATTTGTAATGCATGAGACATATACGCATACATGTGTCCACGTGCGCACAATGCACAGAAGAGTGAGATGCATAGTTGGCATGTGAAAGAGTCTTAAAGCAGGAGGAGACGCAGCTCGCATTTATAGTATTAAATGAAAGAGAACAGGAGAAATAAACTATTTATGACTAGTGCAATGTTTTTGTTTTTTTTTTTTTTTAGAAAACCTTTTGGTTGAAAAATTCATGAGTCATTTTAAATGGAACAAAGTTTTGATGTAGACATATTTCTAAAGCATCAAATATCATTTGCAACTATGTACAAAAAAACATGTGTGCGGGCAAAAAAGGAAAATGCATTCTTTACATGCCCCATTTTTATATGCATGGTGAAATAAAGTTTACCACATTTCTTTTTTTTGCTTGTATGTCTATTTGTAAATAAAATTATGTTTAGTGTATTGTTGTAGAACACATGCTATGTTAATTAATACAATTGAGTTATTTTAGTTTATCATATTACAATATGCAAGTGCTAATAGAAACAGTGGTGTTAGGTGGAAGATTGATAGGGGTAGCTCATTTGAGTATAAAGTTTTGTAAGATTAATGAATGTTTTTTTGATGTAGTATGAAGATTAGTATTATATAAAGCTATTGATTTTATTATAAATAAGATTTAAATCATGTCTATGCAATATGATAAGATATTTTCGTGTATAGAACAGTGTAATTATATTACAGTAAATTGTTAGATGAATGACTAGAAAGCTATTGATTTTATTATAAATAAGATTTTAATATTGTTTATGTAATATGAATTAAAATTTGTGTTTATATAATTAACAATAAGTAATTTGCAAGAATATAATAAAGAACCTTACTACCTAATATTAAATTTGTGTATATATAACATAAAATGTAATAGTTTAACTTATGAAAATGTAATAAGTGAAATAAATATTACGATAAATTGTTAGATGAAACTGTACAAAGGTATTGATTTTATTATAAATTAGATTTGAATGTTGTTAATGAATTACAAATGAATTTTTTTTAAGTGTATATATTTTAAACAAAAAAATAATTTGAAAAGATATAAAGAATTTTATTAGGTAAGATAAAATGTAGGTACAGTAAAATAATCAACATGTTTGTAGCACTTTGCATCTAAACATTAAATTATTATAATAATCTATAGTAAAATATTCTTATAATGTTTGTAACAATGCTTGAAGCATTAAGTATACATGGAGGCATGTAGACATTCAGTGACGTGCACAGAATGCACAGGAGAGTGAAAAGCATTGATGGCACCTGAGCAAGCCTGAAAGCGTGATGAGACTGAAATTGCATTTGCAGTATTAAATGAAAGAAAACAAGATAAATAAACTAGTTAGTATGAATGCATATATGAAAGGAAAGCATTAAAATATCGATCCATGTAAAGACATATGCATGCACGGATGTGTACATGTGTCCATTTAACTTGGTATGTTAAGAAGAATCTATATATGCCTGCGTCCATAAAGTTAGAAATGTTAGAAACAAGTTGCAACGTAAACAAGAACTAGAAAAACATTACTAACTGAAACAAAGCAGCAATACATTAGTGTTTGTGGAACAAGTTTATAAAGTATATCTAATAATGCATTTGGATGCATGGATACATGTAAATATTTGTGAAATCTGAATATACATTATAGCCTTGGAGGAATTGTCATATGTGCTTTTAGGAATCTGTAAGAAACAGGATTTAGAAAAGACGTTTTGAAAAAAACTCTTTGCATTTGACAGATATAAAAAGAACATTAATGATTGAAACAAAATAATGATACATTATTGTTTTTTGACCAAGTGTATTAAGAATATCCAACAATGCATTTGAATGCATGGATATATGTAAATATTTATGAAAGCTGATTATACATTTTAGCCTCCAAGAAACTGTGTTATGTGCTCTTAGTTATCTGCAATAAACAGGATATAGTAAAAAACATTTTCAAAGGAAGTCCTGATTACAACTCTATGTTGTCATAGTTATTTTCAAAGCCCTCAGTGTTTAATTGCATAACCTTGATATTTTTTTCAATTTTTCCTTTGGTATGGTGTGAATTTTGTTCTAATGGATGAAGGTATATTTGAGGTATAGATAGATAAAGATATGTAAGGGTGGTAAAGAAGTATGAGTGATGTAAGTGCAACAAAGAGAAGGAATTGAGAGAATCATGTAATGCAAGCAAGGTATATGAATGCCTTATGGAAAGTATTAGATATGGGAAGGAACGATATGTGAAATTGGATGTGAGAATGAATGGAATGTAAATTATATGAATTTATCATCTTCGAGTTATACGCTTAAAATTAAATGCAAGATATAAAAATTTGAATGAGTGAGCTGGATTGAGAAAAAAAAGGAATGCAAGACATTGGTGTGATGCAAGAGAAGCATATAAATGTATTTTGAAATGTATTTGATTTGAGAAGAAATGATGTGCACGGGTGGAAATGGAAATGAGTGGATTCGATAGGGTATGAAGTGAACTTTTGTTCCAAGAAAGGGTGGAAGAATGTCTATTTTGTTATTGGTTATGCTTTTTAAAATCATCATAGGGCTGAGTGTCTCAATACAAATACAAAAGAAAGACTGGTGTCTCATTTCTCACTCTCCTTTGGACTAAACAAAGTTCCAAGATCCTTGAGCTTCCTTGAAATGTGACAAGAGATGAATAGATATAAAAATATAATGATATTTAAGGATGCAAGAGTGAAAAGAGAAACAACAATGAACATTAGTACCTTCACATGGGTGCATGTCTACATTTATAGTAACAAATTTCCTTTTTGACCTTATCGAGGAAGCAAAAATGTATTATTATTTTGTTTGAAGTATTGAATGCAAACAATCTTAAACATTTGTAACAATGCTTGAGGTATGCATGTATACATGTATCCATGTGCACACAATGCAAAGAGTGAAAAGAATACATGACATGTGAACGAGAAATTTGAATGGAAAATAGTAAAATGAAGTAGAAATACAAATTTGTGAAAGCATAGTGATGCTCAAGTACCATTTGCAGTGGCAAGCGAAAGGAAAACAAGGAAAACAAATTATATACCAGCAAAGCATATATCGAAGGAATGCATAAATATATAATTTGGTACAAAAAGAACAATCTATAAATGCATGTGTGCATAAAGCGAGAAATTCCAGGGACAATTTGCATTTGAAACATATACAATATTGTTTTTTGAACAACTGTATAAAGGATACCTAATGATGCATATGAATGCATGGAAACATGTAAATATTTGTTATATCTGATTACACATGATAGGCTTGAAGAAACTGTTATACGCGTTTTTAGGGATTTGTAATAAACAAGGTTTAGAAAAGACATTATGAAAATAACTCTTGAATACAACTATATGTTATGAGTGTCATTTTTGAAGCCCTCAGTGTTTATTTGCATAACCTTGATATTTTCTTCATCTTTTTCTTTGTTTGGTATGGTGTGGACTTTGTTGTGATGGATGAAGGTATATTTGAGGTGTAGATAGATAAAGATATGTGAATGTTAAAAATAAGAATGAGTTATGCGAGTGGAACAAAGGGAGTGAATTGAGAAAAGGATGAGATGCAAATAAGGTGTATGAATAAGTTATGAAAAGTATTTGACATGGGAGGCAAGGATATGGGATGGTGGATATGAGAATGAATGCGAATGTAAATGGTATGAATTTATCGTTTTCAAGTTATATGCTTACAATCAAATGTAAGAAATGAAAATTTCAATGAGAGAGCTGGATTTAGTGAAAAAAGGAACGCAGCACATTGGTATGAGGCAACACAAGCAAATAACTGGATTTTGAAATGTATTTGATATGAGAAGAAAGGACATGCAAGGGTGGAAATGGAAATAGATGGAATTAATAGGGTATGAAGTGATTATTTCTTGCAACAAGGGGTGGAAGAATGTCTAGTTTGGTATTGGTTATTCTTTTAAAAATCATCATAGGGCTGAGTCCGTCAATATAAACACAGAAAAAAGACCCATGTTGCATTTCTCACTCTCCTTCATACTGAACAAGGTACTGAGATCCTTGAGCTTCCTCGAAATGCAATAATAGAAAAGTGGATATAAAAATATAATGATATTTATGGATAGAAGAGTCAAAACAAAAGACAAAGTGGAAGTTCTTATGCATATACTATGGAAAAAATAAATATGGAAGAACATAAAATAGAGAACATGTAAATGATGATGGAGTGGAGAACATTAAATACATGGAGAGAGAAATACGTAGAGCTAATCACAGATATATGCATGGATGCATCAACAGACACATGTATACACAGAAAACAGAACTACATGGAGAGATGGAAATATGAACACATGTATACATGGATGTATGCATATTTGGATATAGGTACAAATGCGTATGTTACATGGAAGGATGTATTCATATACATATGCAAATATGGATGAAGGCATATATGCATATATGCATGTATGGACAATATGCATAAATGTATGGCAACATATAACTTTTAATTTTGTTATATTGGAAAACTAGCACTATTCTGATAAATCAATATTGGAAAATTAGCATTTAGCTGTTTCTATTTATCTGAATAGCTTTATAAATTATTGTTGTTATTGAAAATCAGTGAAAAGCGATCGCATAGATTGATTAAATAAATTTAAGCAAAGGCATAGTTTATAAAGCTGGCGAGTAGAGATACGTAATCCTTGAATGCTAATTAAATGCATTGAAATATCAGGAAAATGCGAACACATGGAGAGGTCAAAATAATTGAAGCAAATGCATTAAATGGCATGTGGCTAGTGGGGAGGGTGCTGGAATTGCTTGACGGCCATGGGTGGCTAGGATACTTTGGCCATTAGGGGCCATTTGGCCAAAGACAAAGACAAAGACAAATACATGGATGCATGAGTGGAGACATGCATGTATACATGTATCCATTGAAAATATCGATAGATACATATATAGATGGATGTGTGTATGCAATTCATAGGTGCATATATGCATAAATCAATGTATACATGCACCCATAGATACAATCATACATATATAGACAGATGCATGTAGAGATGGCAAGATATGCATAAATCGTTATATGCATGGCTGCATCTATGGATACATAGATACATAATGAAATGGAGAAAAAGACACATTTATATATGCATTTACTTTGGGAGTTTGATTGTGAATCCATATGCATATTTTGATTAAAACTAGTGGCTGAAGGTACATAGTTCATTCAGACAAAATTAATGCATTGAATGGCATCTGACCAAAGGGGAGACTATTTGTATTGCTAAGCAGTCTTTGAATATATAACAATTAAAAGAGATAAGTATAAGTATCCTTGGGGACATTCCACATTTTGACCTTTCAATCAAAGTCAATTAACAAAGTAGCAGTGAGACCTACAGAAACTTCAAGGGCTATGTCGATAGAAAACCATATTTTGAACAATGGCTAAACAATCTGTTGAAATTGCTCTAGAAACTTTGAAGCAAATGCATTTTTGCTTCTATTTATTTTCATTGTACATTTTAAATGAAAGTCGGGTTTTGCATTATTACAATGTATTTGTATACTTTGATTATAAAATCATAGTTTAGATCATTTTAAGTGTTATCCATTCGAATCTTTTCTTGAAATACGAAGGATTCATCTGAGTCTTGGAGGCAATGCACAGCTGTCCTATAAAGAGAGCTTTGGAACCAATGAGCTGTCATATATACATGGGTGCATGAGTCCATAGATGCATATATACATGTATCCATGCAAGTTATTGATAGATGCATATATACATGTATGTGTGTATGCAATTCATAGGTGCATATATACATAAATCAAGGTATACATGTACCCATAGATACAACCATACATATATAGACAGATGCATAAAGAGATAACAAGATATATGCACAAATCGATATATGCATGATTGCACCTATGGATACATAGATACATTATGAAATGAAGAAAAAGACACATTTATATATGCATTTATTTTGAGAGTTTGATTCTGAATCCATATGCATACTTCGATTAAAACTAGTGGCTGAAAGTACACAATTCATTGATACAAAATTAATGCATTGAATTGCATCTGACTAAAGGGGAGGCTGTTTGGATTGCTAATTAGTCTTTGAATATATAACAATTAAAAGAGATAAATAAGTATAATTATCCTTGGGAACATTTCACATTTTGACTTTTCAATGAGAATGAATTAACAAAGTAGCAGTCAGACCTAAAGAAGGTTCAAGGACTATGCTGATAGAAAACTATATTTTGGACAATGGCTAGACAATCTGTTGAAATTGCTTTAAAAACTTTGAAGCAAATGCATTTTTCGTTCTGTTTATTTTCATTGTACATGTTAAATGGAAGTTGGGTTTCGGATTGCTGCAATGCATTTGGATACTTTGATTATAAAATCATAGTTTAGATCATTTTTAGTGTTATCCAATTGAATCTTCTCTTGAAATACCAAGGATTCATCTAAGTCTTGGAGGCAATGCACAACTGTGCTATAAAGAGAGCTTTGGAAGGAATGAGCAAGTGAGCCACAATTTTTTTTTGCTCACATTGCTAATCTCACTATGTGCTTTAAACCTCTAAAGTAAAAGAAAACTGAGGAAAGAAAGTATTTATTGCCTCAAGTAACTGGTTTCTGGTTCTGGATACTGTAATTATTGTACTCATAGGCACACAGGCAAAGTATGGAACCATATAGAAAGCAAGTGAACTCTTTAATAATCCCATGAAACATAGTCTTTGTATGCATCCATGTATACAGGTTTGCATGTGTATATGTGTACATGTAATTATGTATATATGTTAGATAGTATGTATTTGTGCATAGGTGCGTAAGGATGGTATGTATCTCTAGAATTTAGATTGCATAGGTAACATGTAGTTCATAGTCATCTAGTTAGAGTAATATGATGACTTTGTGCATATTGGTATTTAATTCTAGAAGTTGATGTTTCTAAAGTTGTTTTTTTTTTAATTTGGAAAGTAGTATTTAGCTGTTTTCTTGATTGTGTTTCAAAGTGAATGCATTAAACAGAATGTGGATCTATCATGTAATATAGATTTACGTGACTAGACATGCATTATGACTACTTTGAGCATTTTATTTTTTGTTATCCTGCAGATCTGTGTAGTCACAGGAGATGATGTTGTTGTAGAGTCAAGACCTGGAATCAAGCTACTTGATACATGTATCCATACATACATGGATGTGGACATCTATCATGGTATCCATAGATCCGTAGATACATGTATCTATGGATAGATGTATTCATAGATACATTGACACATATATGGATAGATGCCTGTATACATTTGCACATAGAAAGACATACATATATGTGTGGATGCATCAATAGGTAGAAGAATACATAGAAACATAGTTGCATGGATAGATAGATAGATGCATAGCTGGATACATAAATGCTTAAATACACATGTATGGATATATCCATGGATTGCATATGAAGTTGCATAGATACATATATCCATGGCTACATGTGCACATAGATACATGTATTGCAGTACACATGGATGCATGTAGAAGTGTATCTACGAGCAAGATGCATGGTTGCATGTGAGGCTTGTAAAGTTTGTATTTTTTTTATTACTGCAAAGCGGTCTCATAAAGAGAGGTTTGGAACGAAAATTATGTCAACATGTGTGGTAATGAGAGTTTTTTCCTTGAACCTTGTTATATATTCAAAGAGTAACTAGCAATGCAAACATCATTTCCTTTAGCCAGATGCCATTCAATGCATTGAGCTTGCATCAGTGGATTATGTACCTTCAACCACTAGTTTGAATCAAAGTATGCATATGGATTTAGAATCAAAAGCTCTTTCCTGTGAACGTATTTTTAATTTGCTTACGCATTTGCCCGGAATGATTTTAACCGGAAGCATTGGCCAATCACATTTTCCCATTGAGCATATTACTTCTTCTTTTTTGTATAGTTTGCATTTGGAGAGCTATTTTATATATTGGAAAATTAGCATCTATCTATTTTTCTATTCGTCCAAGTAGCTTTATAAATCATTTTCGTTTTAAAAATTCGGGAAAATGCGAACGCATAAATTGATTAAATAAATTTAAGCAAAGGCATAGTTTAAAAGTTGGTGGCCAGAGGTATGTAATCCATGAATGCAGATTAAATGCATTAAAATATCAGGAAAATGTAAGCGCAATGCATGAATGCAAATTAAATGCATTAAAATATCAGGAAAATGTAAGCGCAATGCATGAATGCAAATTAAATGCATTAAATGACATCTGGCTGGAGGTGAACGCTCTGGAGTGGCTTGGTGAACATGCATGGATAGGGTACTTTGGTCATTTAATATAGAGTTAAGCCACTTGCTATGCATCTTTATTACTTTGTGTGTGTTGTTTTTGTGTTCTGTAAGCCTGTGTTGTAAAAACCTAGATTCTACAATTGCTTTGAGCTTTTTTGCTATGATGAAAGCATATAGGATAAAGGAATTTTGTGACCTGTTATAGTTAATGTGCTGATAGGCACATATGAAAAATATGGAAACATATAGAAGGGAAGCGAATTGTTCAAAAAAACTTGTCAAAGAAATGTGGTCCCATGGAATGCAACAAGTGTTCACAATGGACACTTTGGTTTTTGCGTGTTAAGTTTGTCAGATAATGCAATTTGGCATGAACAATGTTGTAGCCATCACATGAGCAATAGAACTATTCAACACTGAACTCTATGCTTGTAATAATTATTGGAAAAGCTGTAAATGCCATAGATGAAATAATATGAATAAAATTCTAGTTTTTGGTATTCTTGAATGCAATGAAAAAGTTGCTATAACGGCATAAGACAAGGTTGTGTAACATATTGCCACTCCTGTATCTAATTTCTTTGAACACGAATGCTTTACACACTTGATTGCAATAGTAACATGTCTACGAAAATGGGACAATAGAGATCATAAAACAGTAGTTTTTAGTGTGAGTATATATGTATCCTGATACACATAAGCTTATCTGGCATTCATGAAAACAATTGCTATGTACAGTGAAATAGTTAATTAGTGTTACTATATGCGTTATCCATATAACATTATAAATTGGTACAAGGCTAGAGTGGCAGATCCATAAATACATGGACGCATGTATACGCAGTTGCATACAGGGATACGTAGATGATTAGATGAATACATGGACACATGAATATGTGCATATGTGCATATGGACATAGAAGCATATATACATGTCAATACACATATATGCAGCGAAAGCAACATACAGATTTGTGTATATAGGAGTGTACTCTATACATTAGGATGCATGATGGAAAAGTGACTATAAAGTACAATGCATAAAAGCAGGGGCGAGACTTGGTTGCAGTAAGAGCATAAAAATGAAAAAATCCAAAGGAAAATAACCATTTATTGTCTCAAGTAACTTGTTAATGGGTCTAGAGTGTGTAACCATAACAACTTCTAATTGGTGACCATAAATTCTTGAAAGTGTAAGAATCAGAAAGCAAATATTGGAAAAGCTAGGAAGGACAGAATGCAAAAGGGAACATTTAAACTATATAGTTTGAATGGCATTATGCATGGAGGGATAATAATTATTGAACATATATGTCAGATGTACATAGAGAACCATTGTCTTCATAGGTGCAAAAACAAAATTAGAGTTTCAGATGTCCATATTCTAGAAGACTTTAACATAGTAACCTATAGAAGTGTCTAAATGTATAATAGCAATAGAGTATTTTAAAACCAAAGATGTCTTTAACATGTGAGAACCAGTGAAATGTCTTGGAGCATGGAAAGGTGAAAAAGTAAAAGTCTGAACAATATAAATCTGTGCTCCTCTATTCCTAGTTTCCTGTAAAGCCAACAAAATGCTATGTATTAGAAACATAGTTTGTATGGATAGTGATTTGAGGTACTAGTTCAAAAGAAAAAAAGTTTACATATGAATGACTTTATTACCTTCTGGTGGTGTTTCCTGTCTATTTGTCAATGCAAATGGCTTCAACAATGGCATTGTTTTGGTCAAGGCTAAAATGTCCTTTAGCACTAAAGTCCCGTAGGATGAATATCACTGCTGACTTGTCCTTAATATAGTCTTCATAGCTGAGCCTTTGCAGTGTGGGCAATAGACGGTGCATGGTGGCCTGGTCAATTGAAGACTGAATTGTTTGATTGTCATAAGTTGTTATGGTGGTTTTAAGTTGTAAACAAAATGTATAATTGACTTGCTGGTTGCACTATTTGCAGTGAGCAGTTTTTTCTTGGAGTGTGCCATAAGCAGCAAATTTGAATTTGCATTTTGGGCAACATGCATGAAATGGATTGGAAAATGCATTTGCTGCTTTTACAGTACTAGAAACCTATAGAATATGGTTCAAAATTGTTAGAGGAGACAAAAATACAAGTTTGGATGCACTAGATTTTTAAAAAAAGAATGTTGTTACCTTGAAAGTTGAATGTAGTAGGTTGTTGAGTTTTTCCAAGCTTCTTTTGTCATTCAAGGTACAGATGAATGTTGATTGACATGTGTGAAATGTGTTCTTTTGATATGTTTTTCTTACAACATTCTTGAAAATCATTGCAGGTGTTTTATTTGTATGCCATTGGTCTTCGAGTGCAAAGTATTGTTGCTCATATGTTGACCATAATAGCAACTGCAATTCAATGAGAGGATTATATTTTGTTCCAGAAATTGTTATAGAGACGACTGCAGAACATTTAAAGCTTGAAACTGAAAGAAAAGGTAAAAGTTCTGTAGACCGAAGTACCTGTGCCCTGTCTATGTCAGTGTGGCCATCTTTGATGTCAATTGCAAATTGGGTACCCATTTTTCTGGCACCAACTACCAGCGCGGCTATTGTGCCAGCTGGGTACTCATTTACAGTTGTTAGCAATTGGCTGATAGTTGTACTTGGGATGAATTTGTACTCTTGACAGAGGTGGGGGATGTTTTCAGTGCTGCTTATGTCGATTAAAATCAAAATGCAATCACAGTCACCTCTGTCATAATCTGTCCTAGGTGCAACTTGGAAATCTGAGATTGAAATAGCTGATCCCGGGACTATTTTAGGCTCATGTTGATACACAAGGTTTCCACTAACATTTAACGTGATTGTCATTTCTGCTTTGTGATCTGTCAGATCAGCACGTAGCATTTCCCGTGTTTTGTTGGCCTTATCCAATGTTGCTTTGTAGACAACAAGGACATCACCCTGGAAGGTGTCTCCAGCTCTTCTTGCATTTAGCTGTTCGATTGAAACAATTCTAGGTTTCTTGACTCTTGTCCTACAAGGAACAAGGATAATGTCAATAAAATGCTAATTTTATATTAGCAACTTGGGCAAATGACGGTTCATTGTAGAACGAAGTACTTTACCGTTGTGTTGACTCTTCTTGTGCAATTTGCACCTGTTTGGCTTGTCTTTTTGATACATCTTTTGGTGTCCTGCAAAGTATTGGAACAATGTTATTTGAATATTTGTGATTTGGGTGAATGAGAATGAAGGAATAATACTATGAGCAATTTACCGTTGTACTGATTCTTCTTGTGTGGTTTGTAATTGCTTTGACTGTCTTTTAGTTTCATCCATAGATGTCCTGCAAATACTGGATATAGCATTGGAAAAGACATTGCAATGCATAAAGGTGATATAAGGCTATAAGTTCTATAAAGTTGAATTTGTCTATTGTGCAACATGCAATTTTAGGAAAATTAGATTGTGATCAGTCCAATATGCTTCTGATATATAGGTAGAGCATATATTTGTAGCCGTGTTGGACCAAATGTGATCAATGACTGAGTTGCCTATGCTGTGTTGTTGGTTCAACATAAATTGTATGTTGTTCTGGTGCATATAACTGTGAAGCATTTTTTTGCTTCTGCTTTCTGAAGACATGTCGACATTAAAATCGCCTAAAATGTACAACATGTTTTCTGAATTTGTGGACCCAATAATTATTTGCAAGATTGCAATTACTTCATCTATGGCAGTTGCAGGTCTTGCATAAATATTACAAACATTGAGTTCATTGTTAGATAGCATTACTGTCAATGTGATAGCTTCAATATTTGAAGTTTCATGTTGTGTTGTTTTTGACAAGAGCAAATGTTTCCTGGTTAAAGTTGCTATGCCATGTATGTTATGTATAGAGAAGCTATCAAAATTCTGCAGCAAGGTATTTAGCTCAAAGGGATGCATATGTGTTTCTTGGAGACACAAGATATCAGATTGCATTATGCCATAGTCATTAACAATGTATTTTGCATGTGCTTTTAAGCTACGAGTGTTCAATGTACATAGGAGCAAATGTGATTTGTTTTTTGAACATGTGTTTAGATTATCAAGTTGCCATTGTGCACATGTCTGAAGATGAGACATTTCTAGTTGTATTTTGTCTCTAACTTTGAAGTTTTTTGTGTTTAACTTTGAAGTTTTTTGTGGTTAAAGGTTGTAACAGGAATAATGATTCTACTGATTTTGTTCATGACAGAGCTGTATAGGTTATTCCATGCTATCTAACGCCTGTGGGATCAAAAGCCAAGGCCTCCATTGTTAATCCTTGGGATCGATGAATGGTTCATGCACATGCTACTTGTACTGGGAATTGTTTTCTAGTTGTAATTTTCTTGTTTATTGTTATTTTCTGGATTGGCCTAGCAATACGTTGTATAGGCACCCAGTCTTTGTCAATGATAGTGGAATAGCAATGTGCTAGTTTTGTGCGCTGGTGATGTCCAATTGATGGGTCATTAAATTTAATCCAAACAATATCAATATTGTTTTGTGATGTATATGCTTTAAAAATTCCATCTGAACCGTTGACGAGGCCATCTTGAACATTGTAATTGCCTGCATAAAGCTCAACAAGAATGTTTGGTTTCAAGCATATTTGTGATGGAAGTGTTGTTGTGTGACTGTACACTCATATTGCATTAAGGTCCTTGTTAACTTCATCTATCGCATCTAGCACAACCATTTGGGTTGGAATGATTGATAGAATTTTGTTGTTATGTGCTTGAACGTCTATTATCCTATAGAAAAGGTGCGGAAGCAATGGATCTAATGGTACAGGATGAAAGCAAATTTTGTTGATATAGTCTATGTCATGAGTTGTCTGAATGCCTACTCGTAGTCTATTAAGAATTGAAATAAATATTTCATCTTTTTGTCTCATGGTAGTTACCAATGAATAGCATTTTATGCAGTCTTTCCAGAAACTATAAGGCATTAATTCAATTAGAGTAGGCCTATTTTCAAAAACCACAGAGTCAAGGACAGTTTGTGCCTGGTAAAGGTCACCACAAAATATGGTATCAAGGTTCCCAAAGTATGTTGTAGGCATTTGCATTATGTCTTGTAGTCTTCTATCAATATACCATAGAAATGTTGAGCCAACTAATGATATCTCGTCTATAAGAAGTATGCACAATTGATCATAGTGCTTTGACATAGTGTCGAGTACTTCAGTGTTCAGTGGCAGGAATTTTGATGTATTAAAAGGTATGTGAAATGCTGAATGTAATGTGAATCCCCCTATGTTATATGCTGCTTTACCTGTATGTGCAGTTAATAAGCCCTTGGGTTTGTCTGGATTATTGTCAATAGAATTGCTATACATGCGAATGAGAGCTTGGTAGATGGCTTTTGCTGTAAAAGTCTTTCCTGTTCCAGCTCCTCTAGTCAAAAACAAGTGCAATGGATTTTGTGGATTTTTCATCTTTTTTATGAGAACATCCTTAACAATTGCTTGTTGTTCTTTATTTAACATTCATCTTAACTTGTAGTATTCATTGTTATCTATAATATGTGTGTGCTTTGTAATTTGAAATCCATTAGAGTACATGGTATTTGGGTTAGAATGACCTATGTTTGGAAGGTCTGTTTGAATGTCATATAGTTCTTTCTGGGAAAGCTTTGCTTGCATTGGCAGGTCAATGAGCTTTTCATCTTCAAGAGACTGAAGATCATTTATAGCTTTGTCAATGTCACCCCATGCGGAGTTTGTGTTGTGGATGAACTTTGCACTGTTTGTTTGAATGGTTTGTCCATGGTACATGTATGCATGTTCCCAAGAGTCAAAGTTTTGTTTGAGTGTATGCTCATTAATGGTAAATGGAACATAGAGAACCAATTGCTCTCTACAATGATTCTCTACATCAAAGTGTTTGTTGAAATTGATAAACCGTATAACATTGGGTTTGGCCTTTGGTTCAATTGTAGCACCGTATTTGTTGTATCTTGAAATAAATTCTGCAAGACATATGTCCACCATTGTTTTAGGGCATTTTAAATAGTAGTCTATAATAGATTTTGCAAGAACGTTTTCTGATTCATCTAGCTCATTGCTCAATTGTTTAACAGATTTGAGTATAAATGTGCGATCATTGTCAAATCGTGTATCAATGAATATACATTTTCTTGAACTGTAATTTAATGGCAATGACATAACAATATGTGCAGCTTGTTGTGATGACATTTGTTGCAAGTTAAGCATGGCATTTCCAAGTTTACTTACCATTCGTATTGCATCAATATTGTCTTGCTTGTGGTCTGTACGTATTCTTTTGAATGCATATGTCATTGACTTGTCTACTTTTGCAATATATGAGCTACAGTACATAGCAGTAGCATATGCATTTAGGACAAATTGTGCATCTGTATTAGCCTTCCAAAGATCTGGAATTTTCCTTGAAAAACTATTGTTCCATATTTGTGATGGTTTTCTTTGTAAGAAAAGCGTAGCCTTGTTTAATGTTGAGCTCAAAGCTTCAATGTATTCATTGTCACTTAAGTTTAGTTCTTTTAAGAACATTTGAAAAGTGAATGTTTCGTCATAGTTTGCTTTTTGGAGTTTTGAAAAGATATAAGTGGCATTTGCAGTCATCACTTCAGTCTTTTGGAGTATTGGTAAAAGTATAGTTGACTTTTGCATTGGTGGGAAAGGGAAATTGTACCTACAAAGTTGTTTTCTTGATCTCTTGCATTTCTTTGTATGATGGTGTTTGTGTAGCATTGCCAAAGGAGGTTCCAAATTTTCAGTGTTGCAGGTAATATACTTATCAACAAAAGCTATGATGTCCATGTTGTTATTTTCTGTGTAGATTGGTGCATTTTTAACCCATATGAGGAAATGATCATGTTCATTTCCTTGATTTTGGAACTCAATGACTGAGAAGTAATCAATGACATTTCCAAAGAAAGAGTCATCTGTAAGTATCAATTTTTTTATTGCATTGATTCTATGTTTATAGTAACGTGCACAAGTGATAGGATCTTTCTTGATTAGTTCAAATTTGTCAATGTGTGTTGGGTGATTAGATTCTTGACAGTTTTGTGCTGATTGGTGTAGATTGTGCAGCTCTTGTAATGTTTGAATTAGTGGATCCCAATTTTGCTCAGCACTAGAGAAAGTGATGAAAAATGTCGGTGGTCCTAGTTGTCGAATCATAGCAAATACATTTTTCTTAAGTTGTTGTGAATAGTCTGGAGAGATTCTTATTCTTTTGAAATCAACGTATCCAATATCTGATTTAAGAATTTTTTCTAGGTTTGGTTTGTGTTTAACATCTTTCGCAAATAGCTTTCGCCCTTTTAACTGGCCCTTGCGGATTCTTACTGTCATTGTAGACAGTACTTGTTGTATTAGTACATTTATAGCTTTGAAAAAAATGTTTGTTGTATGATATGCAAATTGTCTTTGTGACTGTAAGAGCTCCCAGCGTACTATTTTCTGATACGTAGTCTTTTACAATGTCATTATCACATGGTTTGCCAAAGAATAAAGTTGGGAAATTCATTTCTTCAGCATAGATGTCCTTAAATATTCCAATTGGATACTTGTGCTCTGCAGGTGCAATTTCAATAATCTTGTCCTCCATGTTATGGATACTTCTAGACTCAGTGAATCCATGTATCAATGTTTCTGATGGGTTTTCATTTTCCATTTCACTGTCTGATTCTGTTTCACTTGTATTTTGTGGACTATTGTCTTCGTTTTCTTTAGTGCATTGGAGAACTTCTTGCCAATCTTGGTTTATGTGGACTCCGTGCATTTTGTATAATGGTGTCCTTGTTAATTGAGTCAAAGCTTGCATGATGACATTTGGGCGCACCATGCCTTTTTGAAATGCATTTTTGTATTTTAAGCATCTTTTCAATGAAACAACAATTGTTTGTGTGTTGTTAATTGATTGTGGTAATGCTCTCTGTACAATGTTCATGTCAACAGGGACATTTATAATAGAACCTGTTAGGCCTATTTGAGACCTTTTGAACCCTAGTTCCCAAATCTGTGCAAATGCAATTCTAAGTGAAACAAGTCGTTCTTCTAGATGAGTTAAATTTTGCACATAGCACAATGGTCTGTTAGTTCTTATTTTCTGTGGCGTAGCATACTTTGGAATAGTGGACTATTTCAATGCAAAGTAGCATACATTGCATATGAGATCTGTGAATGGTAAGGAATCTGATTGTAGTAGCTTATAGTATAGCTGTTTTTGTTTTTCTTTGAAAATCCTGATGTCCTTGTGCAAACAGAGCACTTGGCAAATTGCACATGGGTGTTTTGGTGTATCTTGTATTGCTGTTTTATAAATTTCTATTGGTGTCAATGTTTTTTTTTTCTTTGGGCTACTAGGTACACTTTCTTTTTGTTTTTCTTTTCTAATCAAGTTCTTCAGGTGATTAAGTCTTATTGTTGATTTATGTTTAAAATTGTTTGCTATGACAAATGGTATCAAATTTTCCTTGTTTTTAGGCAAAGCATGTGGCTTGGTCAAGTAAGTATTTTTGTGTTGTGGACGATTTCTGATCAACTTTTTTAGTTGGAGTAAGCTTGTTGAGCATTGGCGAGTTAGAATTTGGGCTTTGATTCTTAGAAGTGGCTCAAAATGTCTAGCCAAAGGGTTTGTATCATGGAACAGTATAGAGACTGATTTTGTATATCTAGAATCATTGAAATCTAAGTACTTTCTTGATGTTGTCAATGACTAAAGGCTTATCTGTATTTTTAACCATTTGGATATCCAGTGAATGCAAAAAAAGTCACCCCACAATCCACGTTCGCTATGGTCTATGCATGGGCTTGCAAACAATCGCATCTTGCGGAAGTATGTTTCTTGATCATGTACTTTGTGCAATGTATATAGAGTACCAGGATTTAGTTCATTGTTGTATGATTTAATTGCTTCTTTGTCCTTTTTTTGAAAGCAAGCCATGAAATAATCTATAGCTCCATTACGTAATTGAGTTGAGGTGTACTGGTTGTTAAGTAGCACTTGAAGCGAATCAAACAAACAATCGCCAACATTGTATGCAAATGTGCTTAATCTACAAAGGCCTTCAGATCTAAGGACATCGTCAATGTTTGATATTTGAGGATACTTTGGGCACAATTTTTTTATTTCATGTGAACTTATGGGCTGTTTTGAAGTTATGTTTTGTGTTTCAATTTCTAACAATGGTTCAAAGTGTCCACTTAAAGAATTCATGTCATGAAATAGTATAGAGACTGATTCTTTGTAATCAGAACTATTGAACTGTAAGTACCTTCTTGCTGTTGTTCTTGACCAAAGGGATATTTGTATATTCAACCATTTGGATATCCAGTGAATGCAAAATAGGTCACCCCACAATCCACTTTCTGTGCAATCTGCTTGTGGCTTTGCAGATAATCGCATTCTGCAGAAATATGTTTGTGGATCATGTACTTTGTGCAATGTATATAGAGTATCAGGGTCTAGTTCATAGTTGTATGGTTTTATTGCTTCTTTGTCCTTGTTTTGAAGGCAATTCAAGAAGTAATCTATAGCTCCATTTTGTAATTGAATTGATGTGTAATGATTGTTAAGCAATAGCTATAATGAGTCAAAAAAACAATCACCAACATTGTATGCAAAAGAACTCAATCTGCAAAGTCCCTCGCTCTTAAGCACGTAGTCAATGTTTGATATTTGGGGACACTTTGTTAATTCATAGGTGTCAACGTCTATCATTTTCTTTGTTTTTCATGTAACCTAATGTATTTGGGAATAGCAAATGTTGGATATGAATAGCATCAAACGCTAGTATCTAGATTACAAAATCTATAATTGTTAACATCGTCGCCTATGTGCTTTTACTCAATAGCATTTGATAGTATGAATCATGTTGTTGAGGATCTTGTAAGTTAATAATCTCTATATATGTTGGAAAATGGATCTTGAGTAGTAGCAGAAGCTTACGTAACATACCACACAGCAAACAATTTAATAGAAGCACAAGGGGAAAATAGTATTAATTCTTCAACCTGACCTTGTTATCCATTGTCCCCCAGCAGGATTGTATGTACTTATTCCTGTTACATTTCCAAAGTGGATAAATGAGTACAATGCATGATGTATACTTTTAGTGCCACAAACACAAAACAATATTTTCAGGTAGCTTTATTTACATGCAACAATTGGTCGACAAGAATCTTTTTTGCTCACATTGTCAATCTCAGTCTATGGTATTTAAATATTTTGTGTTATTGGATTCCTTTGTTGCTATGTACTTCTAAGCGACTGATTTTTTTCAAAGAACAAATGATTTTAAAAGCTATTCAGATAAACATGAATCAAGTGGCATGTAGAGAATAGTTTGACAAATCTTTTTTGTTTATAGAAAATCAGGGAAATGCAAAAGCATTGTTTGATCAAAGAAGATCTATGGCTTTTCTTATTTGTGGGAATAGCTTTTAAAATCATGTGTGTTTAAAAAATTTGAGGGAAATGCAAAGGCATAGGTCCATTGAGCAAAAGTGAAGGCATAGATTGATTAAATAATTAAAAAAAGAGATTGAAACTGAGAGGTGCAGGCACACAGTGCATAGATGCAAAGAAAATGCATTAAATAGCATGTGGGTCGATGAGAAACTGCTGGAATGGCTTGGTGCACATGTATAGCCAGGCTGCTTTGTCCATTTGTTATAGACTCAAGTCAGCTGCTAAGCATGACTATTACTCTGTGCATATTGTTTTTCTATTCTAGAAGTCTTTGTTCTGGGAGAGTTTATAGCGACTGAGCAGACTTTGTTATAGTTACAGTATCCAGAACCAGAAATGAGTTACTTGAGGCAATAAATAGCTTCTTTCCTCAGTTTTATTTTACTTTAGAGGTTTAAAGCACATAGTGAAATTGGCAATGTGAGCAAAAAAAAACTGTGGTTAATGTCATTTTGCATGTAAGCAAGACCATGGAAAAATATTGCATCATGTCTATAAGTGATGCAATACATCATTCATTGTACTCATGTGCCATGTCAGCTTTTGAAATTAACTTTGTATGCTTTTATTTGTAAAACAGGAAGATTAAACATACGTTAACTTGCAAATTGCATAGCAACTTGCCACAGCTATAAACAGTCCTATGAAAAAAATTGCCTTAAATGCATATAGGTAAAAACCAGTTGACATAAAACAAAGACTTATGACTCTAAACGCTATTTGAAACTGTAAATAGTGTTTGAAAATTGCATGCTAGTAGTTCATTCTATTCTATGGATATTGTATAGAGGAAGTATAACATATTAACACATAAGCAAAACCTGTTCTATTGCTCGAAGACAAATTACTATTGCAATTGTGGATAATGCATTTTCCTGGTTGTATATGTGGAAACAACCCTCTAAATCATTTATGTTCAAAGAAATGAGGAATACAAGATGAAAAAATGAATACATGGAAAAGAACTTTATGCAGTTATTATATTGAAGAATTTCAATTGCATTTCAAGAAAAGCAAAAAGACAATTTGGAAAACTGACCTTCTAATCTGCTATCGAATGATCAAGTATACTTGTAGAAATGTACAAATTGTGATAGGGACAAGCAATTTTTCCTAGTGTTGTTTGTGCGTGGTTGTTTAAATACAGTTGAAAGCATTGATCCCTGTTACAAGGACAAATTAGACAAATGAGTACAGTGAGTGACATATACTATGCTATTCATAAAAAGAAAACATAATTCTTATGTAGATTCATTTGAACGAGAAACAATCCAAGTAAGAACTTTTGTTCCTTAAAATGAAAATTGCTTTTTTATAATTTTTAAATACTTATTGCTATTTGTGTACCCTATAATATAGAACATTTTTTTGCATATGCATGCACCAGGGTAATTCTGTTATTGCAATGGTGGCATAAGCTCTTTAAGAGCAATCAATGGAATAGATCCCATTTTTGCTTAAGCACCTAAAAAAGTGTAAATAGGCCACAACAACTAATCAATACTAAGCCAAAAAACAACACAGACTTGTGCTAGCACTATTAAGTTATGGTAAAAAAAAATTCTAGCTATTGTTTAATGCCAAACTAGCTATCACTTAATAGTGAAAGCGACATAAATATTGATTTTCTAACTAAATGGGGTCATTCCATTTCCATATGCATAAGTTTATTTTGTACCGTTATGTAGCACTTACTATTACTTGTGCAATGAAGCCACATGCAAGTAGAATTCATAACTCATGGCATTTAGATACACCCAAGGAGAAATACAAATCAAGGTTGTTGGCATCCTGATAAGAAAGATGATGTGATACATCCAATTAATGTATGCCACAACACCTTATTCAATGAAGATGATTTGGATACAAATGTTACAAATCAGAATCCTTATTGGTGTCTGAGTAATCCTCTTTTTCAAGACTTTTCAAGGAGATTGCATGCCAATACTATCAGTGAATAAGTGGAATCATATATTTTAATTGACTTTGTTTGATTGGTCAAATGTGCACAAGGATAGTTATAATTATTTGTTTGTTTTAATTATTATGTATATAAATACTATTCAACAGTTATCTAATTAATTAGATATGAAATGACAAAAGGAAAAAGAAA
Source organism: Sequoia sempervirens (assembly GCA_007258455.2). NCBI lineage: Eukaryota > Viridiplantae > Streptophyta > Pinopsida > Cupressales > Cupressaceae > Sequoia > Sequoia sempervirens. The sequence goes on from VDFB02075321.1 coordinate 367,393,286, forward strand.
ATTAATTAATTAAGATAATTTGATTCATTAATTAATAAACTGAATTATCGTGTAAAAGTACAAAAATTAGAAGTTGCGAAGAAAACCTCTTTGCTTTATGCTTTAATGACATCGAGAGAGATGAAAGCAATTGTGGAGTTTAAGCTTATATCTGTAAATTGCATTTGCCTGAGAGTTTGTAAAGTGCTTTTAACACATTGTCCTCATATTGTTTATAAGGTCCTATTATGGGACATGCTAACAGATGCTTGTCCAAGGGACTAGTCTCTGAAGAATAGCATAGGATGAGCACTATGAAACCCAATGTGCTTATGGACATTAAAATAAAATAAAATTGATGAAAGAAACTATTTATTGCCTGGAGTAGCTTGTCTGCAAGTGTCCTTTTTTGGAACCATGACAACCTTTGCCATGTCACTATAAACTCTTTCGTAGAAAAGACATATCGACACACACATATATGTATACATATGTATATATATGTACAGATACATCCATGTAAAGACAGATTAATGCATCTATGGACATAAACATATTTGCATCCATATGATTACATGCATATACACATAGAGGCATCTACACACACATACATATATGCATAGATATATCTAGAGTCACATGCATACATGCATATATGCATCTACAAATTTCTACATAGATATGCACATAGGTTAATGCATATGCGCATAGAAACATGCATACATACATACATGCACTGACAAATTAAGCAAAAAGTGATTGTGATAGTGAACTAAAGCACTATGAAATAGAGCCCCACGATGCACTTGAATGGAAAGGAACTGTGGAGAGTAACAAATTATCATCTCAAGTAACTTGTTTCTAGGTCTAGGGCCTGCAACTGTAACATCTCTTGCTTAGTGGCTACAAACTCTTCCTCAGAAAAAGAGCCTAGAAAACACAAAAAACAACACACGCAAAGTAATAGAAATGCATACCAAGAACTTAACTCTATATTAAATGACCAAAGTACCCTGGCCACACGTGGCCTCCAAGCGATTCCACTACCTTCACCTCGAGCCAGATGCCATTCAATGCATTTAATTTTTATTCATGCATCACGTACGTCTACCCACCAGTTTGATAAACTATGCCTTTGCTTAATTTTAATTAATCAATTTATGCGCTCGCAGTTTCCTGATATTTTAATGCATTTAATCTGCATTCATGGATTATGTACCTCTAGCTGCCACCTTTTAAACTATGTCTTTGCTTAAATTTATTTAATCAATTTATGCATTCGCATTTTCCCGAATTTTTAAAATGAAAATGATTTATAAAGCTACTTGGATGAATAGAAAAATGGATAAATGCTAATTTTCCAATATATAAAATAGCTCTCCAAATTCAAACTATACAAAAAAAAAGCAATATATTAAATGGCGAAATGTGATTGGTTCATGCTGTCGGTTAAATGCATTCTGGGCGAATGCATAAGTATACCTGCCTACCAGCAGGAACTAATAAAAGCATTTCAACCAAATGCATAAGTATTCTTGCCTTGACACTAGGAGCCAATAAAATTGTCACTATAGAAAAACAGTTTATCCAAGTGAGTGCTATTAGGTTTGTTATCTTCAATTTCAAACTCCTTTGACGTTAATGCATTTTCTTTGGTGGTAGAATATGGAGATTCCTTTTTTAATGAGAGTCTAGAAGAAGATGACATATATAAATAAATTTAAGCAAAGACATAGGCTAGAAAACTGACAGCTTCTATCAATAGAAAGGGGACGTTTACAGTGACAGAGCAAAAGCTCTTGTGCTCGTTGAATGAATACCAAGAGACAAGTTACTCAAGGCAACAAATTGCTACTTTTATCTATTTTGCTTCATTTTATCCCAGAAATGCAAGTTGGGTTTCACAATGCATGAAAACACATTTGTGCAAATAACTGCCAAAATTATAATTGCAATGGATGACAATGATAGTGTAATGGATACTAATAGTCCAAACATCAAAATACACCAGCTAGTTTATTTTTAGATTCAATGGAAACAAGTATCAATTGGAAATAGATTAACCTAGCAGTCTATTTATCATAGGTTCTTGAATTCCAAATGCACAAGTGCAAACATGGTTCCCTACAAGCTTTTGCTATGCATTTTAACTATATTGTTGTTTTGCATCGAGCGTAAAGAACCACTGCAACTATGGTTTCCAAACAGATTTAAATCAATAAATGTAAGTCAAAAAAGGTTTCCAATTACACTTAATACTTGAATCATGAAGCATCATTGCTTCAAGCTATAGCAAAAGTGCAGACAGGGACACACAAGAAAATTCAACAATCACATCATCAAACAAGGATTTGTTTGCTATTACTATGACTAACTATTGAACTCAATTGATTCATCAGTCAAACAACTTGATTCATTATTGACCTAACTTGTTTCAAAGCTATCTTGTTAAACTGATTAGTTAATTTCATTAATGAGTAAAAGATAGAATTGACTTAATTTGCACAAGCTAACTGTAAGATTGACTTGTTCGTTAATTGACATTGATTAATGGTTCAGAGATAGATGGGACAAATTAAATTGTCATGAGCAAAATGTGAGGTGGACTTATTGGCTGCTACGCCACATATACTATGACATTTGAGCTTTCATGAAATAATAGCGAAAGCAATAGAATAAACAGATGGCTTCAACATAGACAAAGAGATACAATTAATTTGGACAACTATAGGCTATTGAATATTTGTAGCATAAGAAACAGAAAGGAAGATATTGCCGAAGATTTTGCAATTTCGGTTTACAATTGCGTTTGCTTCCCTGTCTATAAAGCCTTTTGAAGAAGTTCCTTTTTTTTTGCATATGAATGGCCATGATTGGTTTAATTGATTTGGTGTACAAAGATGTTTTATAATTAACTATAATTAACTATTCATCTAAGCTTGTACGTATCCCTGTATCCAACTACGTATACATGCGTCTATGTATTTTTGGATGTGCCACTCTAGCCTTGTACCAATTTACTTTGTTATATGGATATCGCATATAGTAACACTAATAAGCTCTTTCACTGTACATAGCAGTTGTTTTCATAAATGCCAGATCAAGCTTATATGTATCAGGATACATATATACTCACGCTAAAAACTACTGAATTATGATCTTTATTGTCCCATTTTCGTAGACACGTTACTATTGCAATCAAATGTGTAAAGCATTTGTGTCAAAAGAAATTAGATAAAGGAATGACAATATGTTACACAACCTTGTCTTATGCCTTCATAGTAGTTTTTTCATTGCATTTCAAGTAAACCAGAAACTAGAATTTTATTCATATTATTTCATCCATGGAATTTACAGCTTTTCCAATAATTGGCTATGACCAACCGTGGAACACAATTAATTCATCAGCCAATTAGCTTGATTGATCACTGAATTAACTTGTTTGAAAGCTATCATGTTAAGCCAACTAGCTAATATGCCACATTCAGTATGACATTTGAGTTTCAAATAAGTCTCATGCATGGAAATCTGTTATCATGTTAAAGCCATGTAAACATAGATGTTCCAATGACATGGGACCATTTTATTTCCATTTTTCCAAGTTCATTTCATTCCATTATCAAGAACCAATAGTTAAATGTTTAATCGAGGTACATGGAACCAGAAAATGCAAATAGGGTTTCAACAATGACATCATCTAACAAGCATTTGTTTACTATCACTATGATTAATGATAGAATTGACTTAATTTGCATGAGTCAAGTGCAACATTGACTTGTTTGTTAATTGACTTTGATTAATGGTTCGGAAACAGATGAGACAAATTAAATTGTCATTAGCAGAATGTAAGATGGACTTATTAGCTGCTACGCCACATATACTATGACACTTGAGCTTTCATGAAATCACCCCACACCAGTTCCATCAAATAATGGAAGGGTTATTCAGTGGATTCACGTATGGTTCCCCTGCCATTGCAAAGAGGGCAGAAAAGTAAAGAAATAAAATGTAAAGAGTGAATCTGATTAGGATGTTGAAAGACTTGTTAAATGAGAAATGGAAACTAAAACATTGAATTTGAGTTTCCATTATCTTTTTTTGTTTAATTCTTGATTACTGTTTTGTTAAACTGTATATTGTAAAACACATGGTGTTGTAAAAACAACAACTCACTGACAGTTGTAACACACAAGGTGTTGTAAAGTATTTTGTATTACTCTTGATTAGTTTTTATTGGAATTATTTTGTATTGCTATAATTACTTTATTACTTTCTATTACTCTATTTCAGTATGGACATTTCAAGGTGAAGAACATGAGACATATGCAATGCAATATCACAGGTTTAATTACCAAGGTATGAATGAGCAAGAAATTTTTAGTAGATAAAGGTCATGAGCGTTGAACTGATAGTATGACAGTCACCAGAACATTTAAGTAAACCTATGCTCAATACTCTCTTTTCCATTATCAATTGTATTCCCAATTTCATCCATGAAGAATATCCTCAAAGATATAGAATACATGGATGCACAGGCTAAAGAAGTTCTTCATGGATCAAAGATATGGAATTCATTGATGAAAGAAATGGAAATCATGGATCAAAGTGATGGCTAATAGCAGGATCTACAGGTTGAAAAAGTTCTTCATGGATGAAATTGGGAATAAAATTGATAATGGAAAAGGGAGTCTACACCATAGGTTTACTTAAATGTTGTGGTGACTGTCCTACTATTGGTTCAATGTTCATGACCTTCATCTACTCAAAGGTTCTTGCTTGTTTATCATGTAATATAGATTTTAGTGACTAGATATGAATTGTGATTACTTTGAGCGTTTCATTTTTTGTTATTTTGCAGATCTGTGTAGTCACAGGAGATGTTGTTGCTGCAGAGTCAAGGCCTGGGACCAAGCTACTTGATACATGTACCCATACACTATGACATTTGAGATTCAAGTAAGTCTCATGCACGCAAATCTGCTATCATGGTAAAGGCATGCAAACACTAATGTTCCAATTCCATGGGGTCATTCTATTTCCATTTGTCCAAGTTCATTTCATTCCATTATCAAGAACCAATAATTAAATGTTTAAACAAGGTACATGCAAACAGTAATGCAAGTAGGGTTTCATAGTGCTTTAAGACATTGCTATACTGTGATTATAAATTCATACTGTAAGCTACTTTTAGTATTATTTATTCGAGCTTCTTGTTGAAATGCAAAGGTTTCATCTGCATTTGATAGGTATTATGTAGAAATCCTCTCATGCATGTGAGCCCTGTAAGGTCTATATATTATTTTCTACTGCAAAGTGGTCCCATAAAAAGGGCTTTGGAACCAAAATTATCTAAACACGTGTAATAATGACAGCTTTTGAACTACGAGTGAACAATGTGTTGCTTTGAGCTTTTCCATTGTCATCAAAGCATAAAGGGTAAAGGGTTTCTGTTAAAAGTTGTGGTTGTTGTCCTCATAGGCATAAACTCGTATATTAAACTGCTTTTTTACTTCATGCATGTGAGTCAACAATGTGTTGCTTTTAGCTATTCTATTGTCATCAAAGCATAAAGGATAGAGGGGTTCTGTTAAAAGTCATGGTTACTGTCCTCGTAGGCATAAATCTGTATATTAAACTACTTTTAGTATTATCTATTCAAATTTCTTGTTGAAATGCAAAGGTTTCATCTGCGTTTGATAGGTATTATGCAGAAATCCTTTGTTCATTTTACTTCATGCATGTGAGCCCTATAGATTTTGTATTTTTTTAATTGTTGCAAAGTGGTCCCATAAAGAGGACTTTGGAACCAAAATTATGTCAACGTGTGCGATAATGAGAGCTTTTCAACAATCAGTCAACAGTGTGTTGCTTTGAGCTTTTCCGTTGTCATGAAAGCATAAAGCATAGAGGGATTCTGTTAAAAGTCGTGGTTGTTGTCCTCATAGGCATAAATGCAAACAATGGAAGCATAAAGAATGCAGTAGAAACCTTTTTCCTGCCAGCAAGCATAAAAATTCTGTTAGATGTAGTCGTTACTATTTTTGTATCTTGGGGTTCTAAAAAACTATGTCAAGAAATGTTGTAGAATCCAAATTACAATGTTGCCATAGAGCAGTTAAGTAATATTGCTTTTTTCTTTTTAGTCTGTCCGATACAAGAAATGCAAGTAGGGTTTCATAGTGCTTTAAGGCAATTGTATACTTTGATTATAAATACGTATTTTAAACTACTTTTAGTATTGTTTATTCGAGTTTTTTTGTTGAAATGCGAATGTTTCATCTGTGTTTGATAGGAATTATTGTTTATAAGATGTTGTGACATACATTAATTGGATGTATCTCATCGTCTTTCTTATCAGGATGCTAACAACCTTGATTTGTATTTTTCCTTGAATGTATCTGGATGCTATGAACTATGAGCTCTACTTGCATATCGCTTGGTTGTACAAGTAATAGTAAGCGCTACATAATGGTAGAAATCACAACTCATAGCATTCATATACACCCATGCACAAATACATGGTATTGAACACATTAACACGAACATGGTTTTCCAAGGCTAGTTTGTTAATTGCCTTTGATTAATAGTTCAAATGCACACAAAGCTAATTGCAATCATTTCTTTCTTTGAATTGTGAGGTACTTAAAGGCTAACTAGCAATTGCCTAATTATTTAGATATGGGACAATACAAGGATGAATAAGGAAATATGAACTTGCCTAAATCATCATGAATGATAGAGCTATTTGGTAAAATGCTACATATACTGTGACATTTAAGCTTCAAAGACTGCCAATGAACAACAAAAGCTTCAAAACTCTCAGTTAACATGTAAAGGGCCGAGAAAAAATGATCTGCTAACTGAATGGGGTCATTTTACTTCAATCATTTAGCACTTATTCTTAATTGTTTAATCACAATATGACTGGATGGCTAGCTGGCGCCATCCACAAAAAAGCATTAAAAGCAAATGCAACAGTAATCTGTTATATACACACATACATACATGGCAACATAGATACATGCATTCATATATACATAATTACATGCACACATATATACATGCAAACTTGTATGCATGGATGCATACAAAGACTATGTTTCATGGGATTATTGAAGAGTTAAGTTGCTTTCTATATGCTTCCATATTTTGCATGTGTGCCTATGAGGACAATAATCACAATATTTGACAGTATTCCTCTATCCTTGATGACAACTCATTAGTTCCAAAGCTCTCTCTATAGGACAGCTATACATTGCCTATAAGACTCAGATGAATCCTTCGTATTTCAAGGAAAGATTTGAATCAATAACACTTAAAATGATCTAAACTATGACTTTACAATCAAAGTATCCAAATGCATTGCAACAATGTGAAACCCAAGTTCCATTTAAGATGTACAATGAGAGTAAATAGAAGGGAAAATGCATTTGCTTTAAAGTTTGTACAACAATTTCAACAGGTTGTCTAGCCATTGTCCAAAATATGGTTTTCTATCAGCATAGTCCTTCAACCTTCTTTAGGTCTAACTGCTACTTTGTTAATTGACTTTGATTGAAAGATCAAAATGTGAAATGTGGCCAAGGATAATTATAGACAACTGTACATTGCCTCCAAGACTCAGATGAATTCTTGATATTTCAAGTAAAGGTTTGAATCGATAAAACTTAAAATGATTTAAACTATGATTTTACAATCAAAGCATCCAAATGCATTGCAACAATGCAAAACCCAACTTCCATTTAAGATGTACAATGAAAGAAAACAGAAGGAAAAATGCATTTGCTTCAAAGTTTCTAAAGCAATTTCAACAAATTGTCTAGCCATTGTCCAAAATTTGTTTTTCTACCAGCATAGTCCTTGAACCTTCTATAGGTCTAACTGCTACTTTGTTAATTGACTTTGATTGAAAGGCCAAAATGTGAAATGTGGCCAAGGATAATTATACTTATTTATCTGTTTTAATTGTTATATATTCAAAGACTGATTAGCAATCCAAATAGCCTCGCCTCTAGTCAGATGCCATTAAATGCATTGATTTTGCATTAATGAATTATGCACCTTTAGCTAGTAGTTTTAATCAAAGTATGCATATGGATTTAGAATCAAACTCTCAAATTTTGAAAAGGTTAATTTTTTGAAACAAAGATCTACTTTTGAACCCCAATTGCTTAATTTTTATGAACCATATAACATATGCCACTCACAATACCCATTTGCAAAGATTGTCCTTGTAACAAAAAGCAACAATATGATTACAAGTACAATCAATATAGTGAGAATCTTGAATAAACCTTTTTCTCTGTCCACTATATGCAATTGTAAACAAAAGAGAAGGTTCATTCTAGAAACTCACCTTGTACTACTTGCTTGAAGAATTTGCCACAGCTGGACCGCTACACGACCTCTTTTCTTCCAACCAAAAAGCATTGCACCATGTAAAAAGCTTTCATTAGAAAACAAAAACCATGTCTTTGTTTTTTCTAAAAGAATAGCAATATACAGTAATCCTACTACGATGGATACTAATAGCAAAAACCATTTAAACACTACCAAGCATTTTTCCAGATTCAAGAGACACAAGTATAAATGCAGACAAGATTAACTACACAAACTAATTGTGACAGGTTATTGGACCAAAAATCTTCTAGCAATGAATTTGACTGCTCTTTTGCATGAAGCCTAAAACTGTTCTATGAAGCAATATTACTTAATTGCTCTATGGCAACATTGTAATTTGGATTCTACAACATTTTTGACATAGTTTTTTATAACCCCAAGATACAAAAACAGTTACAACGACATCTGACAAAATTTTTATGCTTGCCGGCAGGGAAAAGGTTTCTACTGCATTCTCTATGCTCCCATTGTTTGCATTTATGACTACAAGGACAACAACCACGACTTTTAACAGAATCCCTCTATCCTTTATGCTTTCATGACAATGGAAAAGCTCAAAGCAACACACTCTCGACTCATTGTTGAAAAGCTCTCATTATCGCACATGTTGACATAATTTTGGTTCCAAAGCCCTCTTTATGGGACCACTTTGCAGCAATCAAAAAAACACAAACTCTACAGGGCTCACATGCATGAAGCAAAATGAACAAGAGGATTTCTACATAATACCTATCAAACGCAGATGAAACTTTCACATTTCAAAAATTCGAATAGATAATACTAAAAGTAGTTTAATATACGGATTTATGCCTACGAGGACAACAACCATGACTTTTAACAGAACCCCTCTATCCTTTGTGCTTTGATGACAACGAAAAAGCTCAAAGCAACACACTGTCGACTCACATGCATGAAGTAAAATGAACAAGAGGATTTCTACATAATTCCTATCAAACGTAGATGAAACCTTCGCATTTCAACAAGAAATTTGAATAAACAATACTAAAAGTAGTTTAAAATACGAATTTATAATCAAAGTATACAATTTCCTTAAAGCGCTATGAAACCCTACTTGCATTTCTTGTATCAAACAGACTAAAAAGCGAAAAGAAATATTACTTAACTGCTCTATGGCAACACTGTAATTTGGACTCTACAACATTTTTGACATAGTTTTTTATAACCCCAAGATACAAAAATAGTAACGACGACATTTGACACAATTTTTATGCTTGCCGGCAGGTAAAAGGTTTCTACTACATTCTTTATGCTCCCATTATTTGCATTTATGCCTACAAAGACAACATCCACGACTTTTAACAGAATCCCTCTATCCTTTATGCTTTCATGACAACGGCAAAGCTCAAAGCAACACACTGTCGACTCATTGTTGAAAAGCTCTCATTATCGCACATGTTGACATAATTTTGGTTCCAAAGCCCTCTTTATGGGACCACTTTGCAGCAATAAAAAAAATACAAACTCTACAGGGCTCACACGCATGAAGCAAAATGAACAACAACCACGACTTTTAACAGAACCCCTCTATCCTTTATGCTTTGATGACAACGGAAAAGCTCAAAGCAACACACTGTCGACTCACATGCATGAAGTAAAATGAACAAGAGGATTTTTACATAATTCCTATCAAACGCAGATGAAACCTTCGCATTTCAACAAGAAATTCGAATGAACAATACTAACAGTAGTTTAAAATACGAATTTATAATCAAAGTATATGAATTCCTTAAAGCACTATGAAACCCTACTTGCATTTCTTGTATCAAATACACTAAAAAATGAAAAGTTACCTCTTCTGACCTCAAGCAATTCGTCTCTCACTGTCCAACATTTTAATGTATCAAAACTCTAAAAATTACCAAATTATCACCTCAAATAACTCGTTTCTGGGTCTGGACTCTGCAACTATAACATATCCTGCTCAGTCGCTAAAACTCTCCCTCAGAACACCGCTTATAGAAGACAAAAACAACACACACAAAGTAATAGAAATGCATACCAAGTAACTTAACTCTATATTAAATGACCAAAGTACCCTGGCCACGCGTGGCCTCCAAGCGATTCCACCGCCTTCACCTCGAGCCAGATGCCATTCAATGCATTTAATTTTTATTCATGCATCACGTACGTCTACCTGCCAATTTGATAAACTATGCCTTTGCTTAATTTTAATTAATCAATTTATGCGCTCGCAGTTCCCTGATATTTTAATGCATTTAATCTGCATTCATGGATTACGTACCTCTAGCCGCCACCTTTTAAACTATGCCTTTGCTTAAATTTATTTAATCAATTTATGCGTTCGCATTTTCCCGAATTTTTAAAATGAAAATGATTTATAAATCTACTCGGACGAATAGAAAAATGGATAAATGCTAATTTTCCAATATATAAAATAGCTCTCCAAATTCAAACTATACAAAAAAAAAGCAATATATTAAATGGCGAAATGTGATTGGTTCATGTTGCCGGTTAAATGCATTCCGGGTGAATGCATAAGTATACCTGCCTACCGGCAGGACTAATAATAATCAACGCTATCTTATGTGCTTGAGGTTTATATTAATAACTTTCATTCTCATATATTATACTTATCTTCCATAGTATACATATATGTATATATATCAATATAAATATATTAATATATATTTATTTATTTCATGAGGTTTACCAAATATATTAACAAATAGATTTATATAATATATAAATATAAAGAATAATATTACACATATACATATATATACATTACTATAACATCACACACACACACATATATACCATTGTAGACACTGAAAAATGTCCTAATTGATTACATACACTTAAATCAGATTTATTAACATCATTTCCTTTTTAATCCATCCTCTTTTCGCTTAATTAATTTAATTAGCCTAGCTAATTAATTAATTGTATCATTTTCATTCATTAGCCTAATTAATAAATCAGATTAATTCATCTCTTTTCGCACTAACACTTCATCTAATTAATTCAATAAATCAAAATATTTAATTTAATCTCCTAAGTCATCTTATTTAATTAAATAACCCTAAGTTATTTAATTATTTATCATTTCACCCCTCCCCTATTTATTAAATCATCTAATTTAATAAATATCTCTTAATTCTTCTAATTCCCTAATTACATAAATTAAACCTTGTTTAATTAGCAATTAAACTAATTTTCCTCTAAGCAAAGGGAATATTCCCATGGAATATCCTTTATCCTTTTTTGCACAATTAAAACTTTGTTTTAATCTATAAATTACCTTTTTCCTCACCCAAAAGGAATATTCTAAGGAATATTCTCTTTCCTCCAATCAACTCACTTAGCTTCAAATGCAAGTTAACATTTAACCTTTTGAGCAAGTTACCTTTGACTTATGTGAGCAGGTCAAAAGTGTGTTTGTTTGAGGCAAGTGTGAGCTTTTGATTAAATCCATGAGAATCTATGATCCATGTCTATCATCCCCTTCATCTTGAACCGTTGATTAAACTTTTTTATCTCAACCATTCATTCCTCATTTGCTCTCCTATAAATAGATCACTATTTGGAAACAAATGGATCCATCTTTTATTGCAAACTTATGTTGTTGAATTTACTTGCACCCACTCATCTTTTACTCACTCGTTAACTTTTTTTAGTTCATTTTCATTGCATAATAGCTTAGAGTATCCTTTAATGGCTTGCATGCATCCATCTTAGTTTGTATATAAATTATGGTTTTCATCTTTTAGCGTAATTTTAGCTTAGATTAGTTTAGCATTAGCTTAGCATTTGTATATCTTCATCATTTAGCATAGAATCATGGTAACTTAGCTTGCATCATGTTCATTTTTAGCATAATCTAGGTTTTCATACATCAATCACAATGGTTTTATTGATTCTCTTCCATAGAATCAACTGAAATAGGCTCACTAATCACAGGATTGGGAAAGGGTCATCATTCCACATCAACACGACACCAATTCCACAACAAGATAAGTTTCAGGTGGATTAGAGTATATGTTTTGAATGCTTTCATGATTTAGTATGTTAGGTTCTGATAAAATGTTTAGTTTCAATTTCATTTGATTGATCTTATTGAGATTTGAGTATGGGTGGCTCCATTATGCTTCGATTCTTCATGGATCAAGCGTAATTCAACCAATACCAGTATTTTCACATCACATTTTGGTGCTAGAAGGAGGGAAAACCAATCATCTAACTATTTTTTAGCTCAAATTCCATGTTCATGCTGTTTTGTAGGTTGCAACGACCCTATTTCAATAGTGTCGCCATATAGCAATGCCCAGTCAATTTGAAACGACACGTATTTAATCTGCCAATGCTAATTTCAATATGGCGACGCGTATTTAATTTGAAGATATCAAGAAATGAAAATGACGACACTCAAACTCACCAGTCCAACGCTTTTAAATTCCAAATTGTGACACCATCATTAGAAGCGACGCCCATCAAAATAGCGATGCGATAGTGCTCACTAGTCTTGATGCAGAGCGACGCCCATTTTCACCAAAGTGACGCCCACAGTTCAAATAGTGATGCTATAGTGTGCAACGACGCCCAACTCTGGTAAGAAGTTTAATGACTATTTTTTTCCAGCATGTGCTTTAATTTTTTGAATTTATCTGAATGCTAATGTGTCACTGACTTCTTCTTTTTTCTTTTTAGACTAACTAGGTTTGCAGATTTGGAGAAAAACTAGGAAAAAATTTACCCCAACTTGTTAGGGTCATAACTTTCTACTTGGTGGTCAAAATTCGAATCTGTTTGCACTGTTGGAAATCTCTCCAAGAGTACTAATTTAGTTCCTAAAAAATCAAGTTCCTTCGACAGTCAATATTTGGGGACTGACGCAAGTTTCAACCCCAAATTCTGCTCCAAAGGCCTCTGAAAACACAATTTAATACAACATAGAAAAAACCAAAAAAAATTGAAAATTTTAATTTCAATTTTTCTTAGTTGTAATTATTGTAACAATTTTTTGACACTTGTAGGGAAATTATAACCCACCATATACTGCTTTGGTTTATGTTTTAGGACCACTAAATTTCCATTGGGTTTTAAAACTTACAATCTTAGGACTAACTAGCTTTCAATTGGGCTTAAAATTTATTTTCAAAGTTGGTTAAAACTGAATCCTCACATCATCTTTCAATTGGGCTTAAAATTTAACAAGGAAAACTTCATCTTTCAATTGGTTCTTAAAATGAACTCATTGTTGCTTTGCAAGGCTAAAATTGATAACTATTTGCTATGTTTTATAATTTTCAACATTGTTGGTGAATGCGTATGCAATTCTCTCGTGCCATTTGGCTATCTTGAGAAACATAAACATTCTCTAACACTTTGAAAAATCACCCACATCTTTCAATTGGGTTTAAAATTGAACAACCATGCTAGTGTGAGTAAAGTACATTGTGTGTGCTCCCTCCTTGCGCTTTACACGAACTAGGCGGTCAAAATATAAGTGTACTCTCTCACTTTTGGTTATCTCTAGAGGAGTCTGCCTAAGACCAATTCAAAGGCGACTCCAACCGGTTTTTCACTCGGGCCGGTATAAAAATGGATAAGACTAAGCTATCAAGTCCTCATGGTATGTAGGCCTTAGCCATACAATGTCTTTCAAAATTGGGTACTACTATAAAAAATCTAAGAGCCCCTAGTAGGATTGATCAAATCCTTTAGTGGCTTGTTGGACGCTCGCAAGGTGCCATGTCCCCGATTACCCTTACTACAACCCATTTGTTTAGCATGCCAAAATCCTAAAAGTATTTTTTGGTGCAAGAACGATCATTCTGAAGCTGCCCCACATCTGTACTATTCAATTGTAGAAACAAAAAAAATCCTTTTAATCTCTGAATTTTAAAGATTTTGAGATTTGGTGGTCCCGAGAAGTGTGTGTCATGGAGGGGAGCTAGTGTCGCCAAATCTCTACCTGTTCTCATTGTCTAGTGTTTGGAGAAATCTTAGTGGGGAATCAACAAATATAGCCATTTCTATCCTATGGTTGTAAATGATTGTGATTCAGTTTAACACTTTGCTTGGTTTTAAAATGATACAAAAAAATTCATTATCTTTCTCAAAATTTCAAACACTTTGGCTCAAATATGGACTTCTTGAGTTAGCCTTGATATTACTACTTGTCCTAAGGATTTATCCTTAGCGATTTCTAAATATCTTGAAATTAATCTCAACCCCATATTTTCCCAAAGACAACATAGGAAATTATGGCTTTGACCTCATGATTCTCACAAAATGGACATTGTGAAAGTTATGATGTTTTTGACATAAACATTTAGTTTGAAAACATAACCAAGACAAGTGTATGTGGTAAAAATAAATTCATTAATCCAAGATTAAATCAAATGAACACCCCACATTGATGTATGTTCAAATCATTGACTCACCCAAAACAAGAAAATCGATACAAGAAAAACATTGGAAAAATCATTGAGTTCCATTATCCAAATTCATTGAGTTTTATTCTCAAAATCATTGGTCTTATTTCCAAAATCATTTGAGTCCTCTTTTACCAAAATCATTGAGTTCTTGGAGTTATTATCACTATAGAGGTATAGCATTTTTCTCACTACCTTGGTCTTGGAAAACAAAGGTTCACTCTAGGTCAACATTGGGTCAAACATTTCATCCATCCTCCATCAAATTTAATCTTTCACTTCATCCAACTTTGTAAAATTTTGAGTACACCAACACTTTTGACTTGGACATCAATCAAACCAACCCCTAACTTAGCTACTTTGTATGTGAAATGAATCATTTTCCATGCATTTAGTTATCATCTTTGAACTAGTTCATCTTGAAGATCACGAGTCTACCCTAAAGATTTACAAGTTCAACATCCTTTATCCCAACATCAAAACATCAAAAATCAAGTCAAAAGTGTTGTCCCAAAATGTTTGCAAAGGTCACTTCCCACATCATCCATCTTTTCATCCCCCACTATCACAATTTCTCCCAAAAGACTTAAGAGTGTATCTTCTACCTAGATTTGAGTCAACTAGAGAGTTCAAACATTACAAATCTCAACACACCTCTCCCATCATTGACCCACAATCTACGGTTACAACAAGATCACAACACAAGAGAATCATGGAGAAAACCAAAGTCTCATTTACCATCAGTGATCCCAATCCACAAGAATTCAACCCAACGAGTTATTTTACCCCCTCACAACAACCATCATCTCCATCAAGACCATATGAGATAGAAGACATCATGCACAACCCATTTGGATTTACTAGAGAAGAAATCATGGAACATCAAGCCTTAGAAAACGTGACTCCAATTTCCCCATCTTTTGTTGCACAATCATTGACACAAGGCTTTACCTCATCTACGGTTCAACTAACTCCATCCCTTGTGCCAAGTCAACCCTTAACATCTAGTCTTGCAACTAGGCTAGGAACCAACCTTGGTCTCACTTCATGTCTAGGAACAAACACAACTTTGGGTATTCACAAAACAACCATTTCATTAACCACCAACCTTCCCCAAGACACAAGTTGGATACCAACCTTTGGAAAACCACTTACATTCCATGATGCCACAACAATCTTGACATTTCGAGTGCAACCATCTTCATCCATCATCACAAATATCCAAAGTATGCCTAATGACACACAAGGTAATGTGAACCTAGTGCCTCAAATGGGACAACAAGGGAAAGTTAACACTCTCATGCAAATTCAACCCTTGAAAATTGGTTCCAACAAACCCATTGACATGTTGAAACAAGTGATTACCCAAGCTACTCAAATCAATCCACCATCCATCATCGATCCAAATCAAAACAACACCTTGGTTACAAATCCCATCAACCAAGGTAATACCTTGATCACACCTCAAATACAACAAGGGAACCCCCTACTCATCGGCCAAGGAAACCCTTTCAATTAGTTACAAGGTCTGAATGTGTCATTACCATCACAAAATCTAATGGAATCACCCCCATCATTTCCCACAGTCCCCTTTACCATGCAAAATCAATTTGGACCTCAAACTTGCATTCCTCCATCTCAATCCACTATCTTGCAAGGAATGTTAAACCAAGGGAACCCTCAACCCCTCATCAACAATCCGCCACCCGCACAAAACATAAACACCCAAAACCCATCAAAATGTCTCAACAACCAAATGATCCTACATTGCAAGCACATGCCTTGGCTTTACAGCAAGCACAACAAGCTTATCAACAAGTTGTCCAACAACAACAACATCAAGCCCAATAATCAGCCTTAGTAGCATAACAACAACAACAAGAAGCTCATCAAGCAACCATAGTAGTACAACAACAATAGGCTTATCAACAAGCCATCCAACAATAGAAACAACAACAAGCCGCCTTAGTAGCGCAACAACAGAAGCAACAACAACAAGCAGCCCTAGTGGCCCAACAAGCCCAACAATATGCCCAACAATAACAATTGATCGTGCAACAACAAGGTTTCTATTATAACCATCAATTGAACATTGTTAACCCAAACACGTTGGGAACATATACATCAATACCCCCATCACCTTCATAGAATCTCACACCACCATACACCCCATACAACACCTTATCATATCAGAATCCTGCATACAACCTATCTATCATCCCAACATATGTTACTCCACCAAACTCGTAAGATGATCTAGCATCACAACTTATGGTGTTGTCACAAGAAATGTAGGATCTTCGCATGGGAAAGACAAAGAAACCTCATAAATAGAAATTGTGTCCTTACCCATTTGATCGAAACATAGCAATGATACCATTCCCTCTTGGTTTTGAAATCTCTGAGTTTGACAAATACAAAGGGGAAATCTTGTAGACCACATCAAAGAATTCAATTTCATGTGTATGGAAGTGGCTTACAATGATTCATATCTAATGTTCCTCTTCCCTCAAAGTTTAACATGTACTGCTATGGATTGGTTTTCTCATTTTCCTCCTAGTATCAAAACTTTTCAAGAAATCACCGATAAATTCATTGATCACTTCTCCTTCAATCTTGACATGGACATAAGCCTAGAAGAGTTGTACACTCTTAGAAAAAACAAGGGAGAATATTTTTCCAATTTCTTGCAATGGTGGAGACAAAGAGCTAGTAAAAGCAAGTGGCCACTTCCTGACAAACAACAAGTGGGAATTATCATAGAAAATCTAGATCCAGATCTATCCTTCCACTTGAAAATGTAGTGCATTACCTCTTATGATGAGCTTGTCCCTAGATCCCTTAACATCGAGAGAGCCCTAATCTCACAAGGAAACACACAAGTGTATAAAGACAACCACCCATCCACTAGTTTTAATGACAGGCCCCACTATTGGGCCAAGAACAAGAATGTTACTAGTGATGGTGTTGATGCAAAGGTGGTCTTAATTGCTCCTAGAAAATAAAACACCCAAACCATGAATACACAACAACCATACACATCACCATCAAATAATCAAACAATCAATTTTGCAAACACTCAACACGGACAACAGAGAACAAACAATGCTCCTAAGCGACAATTCACTCCCTTAGGGGAACCTATGGAAGACGTGTTGAAGAGGTTGATATAGTCTAACCTTATCACACTCCTAGATTTCTCAAACTATTAAGAGCCACAAATCAAACCTTGTAGCTATAGAGAAGATCACTTTTGTGAATTTTACCGGTACAAAGGTCATAGCACACAAAATTGTTTTAGGCTCAAACATCTAATAGAGGATCTTATTGAACAAAGAGACATTGAAGTTGATCAAAAATTTGGGAATGAAAATATGAAAAATTACATGAACCCTATGCCTAATCATGGAAAAAAAAAGATTCGACAAAGGCATCAACTTCTAACAATACCCAGGATACCATGTTGGGACATGTTTACATTGTTTATGAGGAATCAAACATGTATCAAGATACTATTTTAAAATAAAGTCCAAACCCATCAACAATGTTTGGCACTATTTTATATTGTAATGACATTAAGTGGATATCAGATTGTGATATCTCTCCCACATATGATTCAATGATTGGGCATGTTGAAGAAGTTCCAAATGATCCAGCAATATCCCTTATTGCACCCATACCCACAAAATTTTATGAAGAGTCTTTTACCGATGATATATCATCCACCCAAGGATCATGTCAAGAGGAGGCTCTTGAGGATAACAAAAGTTATTCCAAATTGAGTCAAGATCAAGAATCCCTATCCCCAGAGTTTCACAAAGAACTAAGGGACATCTTCCAAACCATTTAAAACTCCAAATATTTCCCCGATATCACTCTTGAGATGTTTCTTTCAGATGGACATATAGAAATTCTTCATCCAAAACATGAGTCTCCCACTCTTGATATTCCTACACAAAAGAAAGTAGCAGTTGAGATTATTGATCCTTACAATAATTGTGCATCATCAAAATCTTTTGAATTAGTACCAACATCTTTTGAAATAGTATTAATAGATAATGATGTCATAAAATCAAATAAAATAGCTCATGAGCGAGCAATGGTCAATATTCTTGATTCTTACAATGATTTGCATCATCGACATCTTTTGAATCAGTAACAACATCTTTTGAAACAATATCAATAGATAATGATGCCATGGAATCAGAGAAAATAGTTCATATTCCTAAACAACAGGAACCCATAGCAATATCATGTGTTCATGACAAGTCCTATTCAATGGCTATGGATTAGAGGATACATTATCAGGGTAAAGGATTAGGTATTGATTTTACAATGCCGAGAGTAATCTTATCTACAACAAACATCAACATATGGGGCACAAAGAATCCTTATGATGGAAATTTTTTCAATGCTACAACTAGTTGTATCATGAGTTGGAATTCACCCATCATCTCATACACAAATTGGGACCAATGTAAAAAGAAGAATTCCTATCAAAGCAAGGCGAAGATCATCAAAAAAAATGAACTAGTAAATAAAAAAGGACATGTCAAGTACAAATGGATACCAAAGAAAAATAAAGAAAATCATCCCTCAAAAACTCCACTAGTCAAAGAAACTATGGGGAAAAATCAAAAAGGGAAATGCATCCATCAAAAGAGTCCTCAAATAAAAAAGCAAGCTTCTCAAGCAAGGAATAAATTATATCTAGTGGTTGATCCTAATTCCATGAAAACCTCCATCCCCACCCATCATCGCTCATCTTCCCAAGTTTGGAGAGTCAAAGGTTCCAAACCATTAACCAATACATCTTATATTCCTTCATACAAGTCACTATCCACTCCATTCATAATATCCAATTCTTGCATTGACCGTGTGTTGGAAGCTACCCTTCATCATAAGGATTCTGAAGGAACTTTATCACGATGTGCACACATTGACACTGTTAATTCTGGTACCAACAAGGCAGATCAAAGTTCTTCAAGGTTGCATTCAAGTGCTTGTATCTTAGCAAAGCAACTTATTCAAGCAGGATATCATTGGCATGTTATGACAATGGCCTCCACATCAGTTCCACTAGGTGGCTCAACATGAGGCTAACACTTCTAGAAAATCTCAAAAAAATAAAAAATTAAGAAAATAGTAAAAATAAAAATTGTCCTCTAGTGAAAACCACTACGGTGGCACTTTGGGAAAGTACTATGATGAAAACCTGGAAAATAGGCGTCATGAGTAGAATCAAACATTTATATGATCCTTCTCAGACAGAAGCATCTCATCCTTATCATGATAAATCCAATGTTCCCTCCATCCATCCAATCCAACTTTATCCAGATATTCCACTTTATCTTGATCTTCACAAAGATTTGGCATATACTTCAACTCTACGCATGGAAAAATTTTGACAGGATCTTTACCATTTTATCTCATGAAGTCCCATAGCACATATCTAGCATGATAAAACTTTGTCAAAATCTTCACATATACATTACCTATCTTGATTTTCCATTGCACTATGAATAATTGCTAAACACTGGGGGCAGGTTATTACACTCTTGTTTTCAAATAATTCTTGATCCATGTCCTATATCTCACAAATGTGACATCGACATCATGATCTAGGTTTCGTTTATCCTCAAACATCTTATCAGAAAACACCAAAACATTCATAAAATCTTATCCAAAAAATCCAAAAACATTCAAAAGATCCTGTACATCTGAAATCCAAAAACATTCAAAAAATTGTAAAGGAAAAATCCAAAACATCGAGAAAACGTCAAAAATCCATAAAAAAGATCGAACATCAAAAATCCAAAAAAATAATGTCCTCTTGTCGAACTACGTTGTCTCTAAGCTTGAACGTAGGCAAGGCCATCATTGATGTGCCCTCAAGATACCCTAGGTCAGTCCTTTAGCAATCCATTGTAATTAGCTATCGTCTCTCATATGTTCATATCTTTGTCTTGTAAATGGGTTGAGTCAGTTGAACTACGTGGTATCTGCGTGTATAATGTAGGAAAGGTTAATCTTTGATCAGCCCCTGAGGCCCCTAGGATAGGTTTTTAGGTTCTTGGTCAAAACTCAGAAACTCTCGTGAAAATCCAAAAACATCCAAATAACATCTTGAAAATCCCAAAACATCCAAATATTTTGAAAACACATAAACATTTGAAAATGGAAAATCCAAAAACAATAGAGAACGTTCAAAAAACCTAAAAAGCCTCAAAAATTTAGAAAACCCTAAATAGCCTTAGACAATTCAAAAACAAAAACATCCACATAAACATAAACATTCAAAAAAGACCAAAAACATTGAAATATTCCAAAAAATACAAAATACCATCCATCCCATCTTGTTTTCACCCGCAATAAACTTTCACCCATAATAAACGATCATCACCTTCACCCTTTGGTGAAACAAGTAGGAAGTAAACATAGCAAGTCGTAAAGTGCGAACCCAAAAGTCAAAAATCTAAAGTCTAAATCATAGGTAAATGTGTTAGTGAATTTTATGGCAATGACTCATCTTAGCATCATTGTCCTAAAATCAAACAACCCTCTGATCAACATGTCCTAAGATGTATACTTCATGCGATGGAAATCAGTATCAGATATCACTTTAGCTAAACTTAAACTAGGTAGGAGCTATAAATAACACCGAATGTTTGTCTTTGATCTTTTCTTATGATTTATCTTAATGACCCATTCTGAGGACCTCTCGATGATATCTAACAAAATGATTTAGAGAGAAAGGAATGGGGCATCAATCATTATCTTTCGTTTTATGTGCTTGTGGATACTCTTGTAAAGTAATATTGGTGCATACTTGCTTAGTTGTGTGTAGGAAGGTCATTTGGAGTATGTTGTTGACTATTGGGTATGCTTTGATCCAATATGTTCTAAGCTTCTAACTTGCATTCCAATGACGTTTCTGTATTTCAAGGTGTGAACAAGAACTATCCTATCTGTTTGTTGAGTCAAAGTCCATTACACTAGATTCAACATCATCCTAGTTATCAATACCTTGATGCATTGTATCTATGTGTTATATCAAAAAATAAGGAATGACAAAAAATCCCAATCCTGAAGTGTGAGCACCCATCCTACATTTCATCCTGCATTTTGCATTATCTTGCCACCATCTCTAATAAAGTCTCGATGGATCAAGGACTTGTTGGATTTTTTGAAGAAATCATCAAAATCAACGGTCATTCATTCTCGATTATTCTATCTTCTCTCTACGCTAAACTGGTATCATGAAAGTCAACAAAACATCATCAATGCATCCACCCTGCATCCACAAACCATCAGCATACCTGCATCTCATAATCATAGCATCCATCAGCATAATCATTTGCATAATCATTTGAGTTGTGATCAATAATATATATTTGTTATTCTAAGCATCTTGACTCATTTCATATCATAAGCATTTGCATCCATCCATATGCATACAACATCATCATAAAACATGCATAGAAAATATACAAAAAGAAATGCATCCATGTCATTTGCATCCATAACATCTGCATATCATAATCATTCATCCATATCATATCGTGAAAATATAATGACAAAGAATATAACATTGCATCCATCCATATCATGATCATCATATATCACATAGGAATAAAATTAAATGCATCCATACATGATCATATAAAAGCATTCATATCATATCATCCATACATGAAATAAAGTCAACACATCATAACATGAATCATCTGTATCTATATCATATATATATCAAAAAATGTGTCATGGTACAAAATCTAGATCAGTGTATGTACATCGATGATAAGTACAATATCCACGAGGCTATCAAAAAGAATAGGGAAAAATAAAAAAGTGTCTGTACGAAAAGCTAGCCCTAAGCCTGCCTCTTAGGCTGATCCTCTGCACGGGGATGCACATCGTTGTGCAAAGAAAAATTTGGCTGACAAAGAGCCATTGGAACATCCCAATGATAATGTTGTCTGTAGTACGCAGCCTCTGTGACAACCTCTCTATATAACTGTGTTGACATGGTCCGACCATGTTTCACCACCACCATAACCCCGATTTGATGCTACCTTGCCACCTCTGGATCTCTCTCCAGTGATAGCTTGTACCCTCTGAAGAGCCCCATCTCTCTCTGTTGTCACCACAATCACCTGCTGCTGAGCCTGGTCTCGCTCAGCAGTAAGAGCCAAAACCTGTTGGCGGGCCTAGTCCCGCTCACCAGTCAATGCTTGCACTTGCTGCTGTAGATGTTGAATCTGTGCATCTCATGCATCTAGTGGTGGTGGTGGTGGTCCTAGCTACGGCTACACCTGTGGTTGTATGTGTGGCTACACTCGCGGTTGTATCTGTGGCTACATCTGTGGCTGAACCTGAGGCTACACAACCAAAGGATCCCTCAGAACTTGTTCATCATGGCCATCATGGCCTCCCTATCCCCTGCCCTTGGCACCTCTACCTCATGATCTCCCTTTAGGAGGAGCATCTGTCAGATTTGTAAGTCACCTCAGTGGAACGAACCATGCATCATATGTTGGAGTGGTTTGTGCTATGGGTTGACCTTGATCATATGCCCAAGGCTAGGCAACCGACTGTCGAAAGCTCTCAACGACCTCTAGAACCAGAAAAGTTAGTCCCCATGTGGGAACCTCCCTAGCCGATCTAGCAAAAATGGCCCGGTATGCATCATTAGGCCTATCTTAAACATCCCCAAACTGTCTATCCACCCTATCAAGGAGATACCACTCAATAATTGTATGCTCTTGACCCTACATGTAATGGGTTTGTCTGGAAAAGTATAATTGTTGTATATAATCGAACCATGGTGGCATCTGCAGCCATGGGCACCATCAAAACACTATCATATCATCAATAACTCGTCTCCAGTATGGGATCCCAATTTGTCTAGTGTGCCTGAGTGTGATGGTGCCTCGATATCTCCAAATGATGGGATCATCCATCTCCACATCTGCCATTTGTACAATGGGCCGAAGTACGACAATGTGCTCCCATGCCCAAATATGAAGCAAAGTAACCCCTGCACTGAGGGATTTCCCATCACAATACACAAAATCATGTAAATTATGGTATAAAGAGGCTAGCATCATGGGCCCCCACACAAAAAGAGTCCTCCTTTGTAGCATCCGGTGCCACGCCAAGCCCCATCCTAGACTAAAGAATTTTCCATGTTTGTCTAGAGTCACCAAACCTAAAATGATGGCTATGATGATCAATCTAAAAGTCAACACCTAACCTTTGTATGTCTCCAAATCAATCTACGATGTGACCAATATAATCTGGTCCATCTCCATCACCTCAAGGCATGCATCAAATCCAGCATCAATGTCGTAAATCACACAATCGTCATGGATAGGAAAACGTAATATCCACAACATGTCCTCCAAGGTAACTATCGCCTCCCCTATTAGAAGGTGGAAGGACGAGATCTTATTGTGTCATCTCTCACACAGAGCTATCATCATCGCTAAATGAGTCTTGATCACAAGTGTGTATGTAATGTATGACAGTCCAATCTCTCCCAGGTGCTCCTAGTGCAACTCTAAAAGATCACCTAATCTCTCGAGAACCGTCGACCTGTGCTCCCTCGACACCAATGGTGGAAAGACCTTCTGCACCCACGAAGCGCACGACGTCAAAAAATCATCCAAATTTGAAGTTATTTGGAATTTTCGGCTTAAAAATCACAATAGCGTTGCTATATTCAAAATTCAAATAGCAATGCCTTATGCATTTCAAATTTCAAATTGGAAAGTGTCGCTAGACAAGCTGGCATCAAGATTTAGACTCTAGCCTACCTAACCCTAATTTTTAAATTGGCAAGTGCGTCGCCAAATAAGCCCATGTCACCATTTAAAATTAGAAACCCTAATTTTAAATCGAGAGAAGCGTCACCATATACATATGCGTCGCTATAAATCATTTGGGTGTCACTAATTCAAGTTTGGGTGTTGCTATATAGCGATGCTACCATAATCTAAATTCTAACACCTAATAAATGCATCAAAATTTCAAATTTCAAATCAGGTTTCAAATCACATACCGATGGTCCTACACTTGGAAATCATTGGAACTCTCGAACTCAATCAAAGATGTATTGGGGAAGCTCTCGGCACGCCATTTCGTCGAAGGGTCAGAGCTCAAATTGTAAGAATTCCTTGAATGCACAAATGGATTGAAAATAACCCCTCTGGGCCTATTTAAGCTAGAAAATTAGGGATTTTTGCCCTAATTTAACCTTAATGATGAGGTTTATTATCATCTTCACCAATTTTTCCAATCTAGAACTAATTCTACATCGTTTTTGGCATTATTCTTGCATCCCAAAACCTTTATGCACCCTTGGGGCAGCTTTTTGAACCTTTATCGAGAATCAACTCAAAATTCAAAATTTTTGCTCGATTTCTTGAGGGGGCAGGCAGTCAGTTTTATGCTTCTGTTGGGGTATCTAAAAAATTAGAATTTTTTTATTTTTTGATTTGGGCAGCATTTATTTTATCTGAAAAATGTTAATCTTTGAACCGAAGCAACAAGTACCTTGCTTTAAAGAGGGGAAAAATGTAGACACTAAAAAATGTCCTAATCAATGTCATACACTATAATCATATTTATTAACATCATTTCCTCTTTAATCCTTCCTCTTTTCACTTAATTAATTTAATTATCCTAGCTAATTAATTAATTGCATCATTTTCATCCATTAGCCTAATTACTTAAATCGGGTTAATTCATCTCTTTTCGCACTAACACTTCTAATTAAATTAAATAAATTAAAATATTTAATTTAATCTCCTAAGTTATATTATTTAATTAAATAACCCTAAGTGATTTAATTAAATATCATTTCACCCCTCCCCTATTTATTAAATCATCTAATTTAATAAATATCTCTTAATTCTTCTAATTCCCTAATTGCATAAATTAAACCTTGTTTAATTAGCAATTAAACTAATTTTCCTCTAAGAAAATGGAATATTCCCACAGAATATTCTTTATCCTTTTTTGCAAAATTAAAAATTTGTTTTAATTTGGAAATTACCTATTTCCTCACCCAAAAGGAATATTCTAAGGAATATTCTCTTTCCTCCAATCAACTCACTTAGCTTCAAATGCAAGTTAACCTTTAACCTTTCGAGCAAGTTACCTTTGACCTGTGTGAGCATGTCAAAAGTGTGTTTGTTTGAGGCAAGTGTGAGCCTTTGATTAAAATATCATCATGCATTCTCATCCATTGATGAGAATCCATGATCCATGCCTATCATCCCCTTCATCTTGAACCATTGATTAAACTTTTTGATCTCAACCATTCATTCCTCATTTTCTCTCCTATAAATAGATCACTATTTGGAGACAAATGGATCCATCTTTTATTGCAAACTTATGTTGTTGAATTTACTTGCACCCACACTCATCTTTTACTCACTTGTTAACTTGTTTTAGTTCATTTTCATTGCATAATAGCTTAGAACATCCATTAATGACTTCCATGCATCCATCTTAGTTTGTATATGAATTAGGGTTTTCATCTTTTAGCATAATTTTAGCTTAGATCAGTTTAGCATTAGCTTAGAATTTTTATATCTTCATCATTTAGCATAAAATCATGGTAACTTAACTTGCATCATGTTCATTTTTAGCATAATCTAGGTTTTCATACATCAATCACAATGGTTTCATTGATTCTCTTCCATAGAATCAACTAAAATAGACTCACTAATCATGGGATTGGGAAAGTGTTGTCGTTCCACATCAACACGACACCAATTCACAACAAGATAAGTTTCAGATGGATTAGATTATATTTTTTGATCTCTTTCATGATTTAGTATGTTAGGTTTTGATAAAAAAATTAGTTTCAATTTCATCTGATTAATCTTATTGAGATTCAAGTATGGGTGGCTCTGTTATGTTTCAATTCTTCATGGATCAAGCGTAATTTGGCCAATACCGGTATTTTCTCATCACAACCACATATACATATATACGTAATTCCATTTCAATATATTTATAAAACACTCATGCATACAATCTCGTTGACATACATACATACATGGGATGCATATATATGTATATATTTGTGTGTGTCAATTTAGTCCAATCGGTATTCCCATGCATATGGGTGATCCATCCATGAGCATGTGTAGGTACGTCTACCTACGTACACTCATGTACATATGCACTCACATGTATAAGTTTATCATAGAAATATACACATATACATATATATACATTTCATGCATATATCTCATCAATACCACAATAAGCATACAAGGAAAGACTGACACATGACATCAAGACTTAATCACAATTCTCAATCACATCATTCACAACAAAGATTTCTTACCTTTTCCTAAAACTGACTTGACTCTCTATGACCAACTAGTACATGAGTGTGTGAATGCTCAGTTAGGCTCGTTAAGGGTTATTAGACCAAGTTCTTCTCTTGAGTGATACTTCCCCTCTCTTCTAGAGGATTGAACCCATTTATGCACTCAACTTGGTACATCATAACAGTAGTTATCCAAACACAACATAATCATATGCATCATACATCTCATGGTTAGAAACATTATAAAACATCAAATTTCATCAATCATTCATTCATCATATTTCCATTCAAGATTTATTAATAAAAACCGTTCATGTAAAGATCCATAAAACACATTCATTTATTCAAGCAATTTAACCAAAACAGGTAATAGTAAATAGGTAATATTGCTCGGGGTGTAACATATTCCCCCCCTTGTGAATCATTATCCTCGATGATTTATTAAGTATTTACATGGACACAACATAAAACATCAAACACAAATCATCCATAAAGCATCACATAACAAAACATCATTGTTTTCAAGAGTTTTCAAAATCTAGCAAAACTTGCGGAAACTTCTGCTTCATCTCAGCATAATCTTCCTAAGTGGAAAAATATTATGCATACTGGTCCCATTAGAATTTGTACTACAGAACCTCTCTATTACGTAAGTGGAGCTTATGTGTTCCGATCACCTTGAGAAGCTCGATTATTACCACCCCAGATCCTGCACCTATAAAGAATTCCAATTAATAACATGGTTATCACCTAGGGTATACTTCTTAAGATATGAGACATGAAAAAATCATGCATCATGGTAAGAGTTGGTAGCAAAGTAATCCTATATGCTATAGGGTTGATCTCCTCAAGAACCTCAAAAGGACCTACATAGCGTGGAGCTAGCTTGGATGACTTTCCAAACTTGATAGAACTCATATGAGGCTTGACCCTTAACAAAACCTTTTCTCCTACTGAGAAAATTTTGGGTACCTGCTTGGCATCAGCATAACTTTTCTGGCTATCATTGGCTTCTGCTAACCATTGCTTGATAATTCCAACTTTCTCTTCCATTTCGAATAACATCTCTAGCCCAAGGCTTATCCTATCTTCTAGCTTATCCCATCTTATAGGAGTCTAACACTTCCTACCATATAATTCTTTGAATGGATCCATCTTGATCACAGAATGATAAGTTATTATATGCAAACTCAACCAATGGTAGGTAATCTTCCCATTTGTATTGCTAATCCATGCAATACATCCTTAGTAGGTCTTCTAACACTTGGTTCACCCTTTTAATTTGTCCATTTGTTTCTGGATGATATGCAAAACTTATATTCAATTTTGTTCCAAGTGAAAAAAATAGGGTTTACCAAAATCTAGATGTCACACGAGCATCCCTATAAGATATAATCTTCTCAAAAATCCCATGCAATCAAAATATCTCTTGAACAAATTTCCAAGCTATTACTGGAGCTCCATCAATCAAATTTCCTGGTATAAAGTGAGCTACCTTAGTGAGTTCGTCCACCACTACCAAAATGGAATTGTTCTTATTTCTTGACATAGGTAGTCCTTGCACAAAATCCATGCTAATGACTTGCCACTTAATTTCCAAAAAATCATGTGGATATAAAAGACCTATTGGATGATGATGTTCTACCTGAACTCTTTGGCACTCTCAACAACTTGCTACAAATTTTTGCAACATCCCCTTTCATACAATTTTAGAAATATAATGGATTTACATTAGCCAACATTTTGGTGACACTAGGATGTCCTGAATATGGTGCAATGTGAACTTCTTTCCATACCAAGTTCCTGAATTCTCTAGAATTAGGTGCATAAATTCTCCCTTGAAATCTTAATAATCCATTTGGTTCAAGGTGATACCCTTCATACCTTCGATCTTATGGATCATTCGAGAGTGCTTGCTTGACTTGTTCATAGAACTCATCACCCATGGATTCTTGCAACACTTGACTCTTAAAGTCAGTTTGGATTGATACCACCAAGGAGATATGCCTTCTATGATTCAAAGCATCAAAAAACTGATTCTCTTTCCCCTTGATATAACTAATGTTGAAATCATAGTCTGATATTAGTTCTAACCACCTTCTTTGCCTTGCATTAAGATTAGGTTGGGTAAAGAAATAATTGAGACCATGGTGATCGGTCTTGAGTTCAAAGGGTTTTCCCAATAGATAATGTCTCCACATCTGTAGCACATGAACAACTGCTACTAACTCTAAATCATGTGAAGAATAATTTTGTTCATAGGGATTTAACTTCCTTGAATCATAAGTTCTGACTCTCCCCTCCTACATTTACACTTCACTCAATCCTTCTCCTGATGCATATGTAATAACAATAAAGTTACGATCCAGATCTGGTACCTTTAGTATAAGAGCTATGGTCAAATTTTCTTGGAGTAGAACAAATGTCACTTGACATTTGTCTTTCCACTCAAAATTCTTACCTTTACTTTGTAAAGAAGTGATGGGAAAATCTATTCTTGAAAATTTTGCAACAAACTTATGATAATACCCATCCAAACCCATAAAACTTCTGACTTCAGCTATAGGGTATGTGTAAGACCATGATGGGCCAAAAAGTGGCAATATGATGGGTATGTGTAGGGTATGTGGCTGATGACTTTTTTTTTACCCAAAATTGATGAAACGAAAAGGGTTTTTAAAGGAGATTCTCAACTTTCCACCAATATAAATTATTCTTTACTTTGAATTTAATAAATAATTATTATTCATTTTCTATTTGAATTACAACTAAAGTGGATAGATTGAAAACATCTATACTTTCAAATGGTATCACATTTTTGAATGAAACACACACATTCTATGCTTCACATACTATAGGATTAAAAAAAAATTCATGAAGTTTTGACCAAGTTAAGGTGGTTATAAGTTTTATATTTTTAAAATTTGTAATAAAAATTAATAATTAATTATTTACTTGGAAAAAAATTACAAAAAATATGCATCACATCGGACATGAGTCCTCTACTTATATGTAAAATATTATAAAATATTATCATTTTATTATGGTTAGGGTGGTCAACGCCTACTTCTATTTTTTCCCTAAAATTTAAGTACTCGCATTGAAATTTCAAATTTTCACCAAATAGATTTAAAAAAAAAAAAACATAGTAGTTTAGAAACTACATTCAATTTGCTACAGATTCTATTCTTACATATTTTTGAAATAATATAGATAACTTATTCAAATTTTAATGTCAAGTTGCCTAACTCTGATTTTTCTGAATTTTTTGCCACTTAAGGGCCTATGTTTTTTCCATGATGATCCTGCACATATCCTACACTCTTGGGAACCGGCCACTCTAGAACTACTTTTATCTTCGTAGGATCAACTACAATCCCATTTTTTGAAACTACATGACCCAAATATTGGACTTCTTTTTGGAAGACGGTACACTTTGAGAGTTTTCCATACAACTTATGTTCTCTCAATCATTGTAACAACATCTCCAAATTCTTGTGATGTTCTTCTTCATTCTTGGAGTAGATTAAGTTGTCATCTAACAATACCAACACAAACCTATCCAAGTAGTCTCTAAGTACATTGTTCATTAGATTCATGAATGTCGATGGTGCATTTTTCAATCCAAGAGGTAAGACTATGAACTTGTAATGTCTATATCTAGTTCTAAAATCTATCTTGAAAATATCTTCATCCTTGATTCTTAGTTGATGATATCTAGAACATAGATCAATCTTTGAAAACACAACTGCTCCCTGCATCTGATCAAAGAGATCATCGATACGTGACAATGGATATTTATTCTTTACCGTTTCTTTTTTAAGCAAACGATAGTCAATACACAAGCACAACATACCATCTTTCTTTTTGACAAAGATTATTGACACTCCCCAGGGTGAAACACTAGATCTTATTAATCCTTTAGACAAAAATTCTTCTAATTGTGCCTTCAATTCCAATAATTTTTTTGTGGTCATCCTATACGGTACTTTTGATATAGGTCCCGACCAAGGGACTATATCAATGGAGAAATCAAACACTCTTTTAGGAGGCAATCCAGGTAATTCATCTGGAAACATGTCCACAATTTTTTGTAGCATAGGATATTTCTCCATATCCTTTTTCCCTGTTTCCACCACTTCTCCTTCTTCAAATTCTTGATAATCTTGAGGTTCATAATACATGACATTATCTTGAAGGATGACTTCCTTGTATTCCTCAAGTTTATCTATCTTTACTATGAAGATTTGACAACCTTTCTTTTTCACCCTATGCATTTGCACAAATGAAATTTGTTGCAGTTTCACTTCTCTAGTTGTTCCTTGCAAATACACTTGGTTACCTAGGTTATCTAAGCATTCTATGGTTTTAGCATGGAAATCCACTTTATCTCAATGCTTCCATAGCCATTTCATTCCTAAAATGACATCATAATAACCTAAGGGAGATACGTAAAAATTCACCTCTATAGAGAAAATTGGAAGTTCTAACCTTACTTCAAATAGGCATTGACTTACCACAACTCTTGTCTGGTTTACGTACTCCACAACCTAGGATTTTTCCATAAACCAGTCTTTCTAGACATTTGACTTTCTATTTTAGGAGAAATGATTTTTTTTGTGGCACCAGTATCTATTAAAATTGAGATAGGAGTGCTAGAAAAAGTACGTGAAACTTATACCAGAATGACTTGATACTCCGCTTGTTGGTTATCTACTACAACATGTATCCTTTGTTGGAGTGAAAATTGTTGTGGAGGTAGAGGATCCCATGTGGTTGAGATTTCATTAGCTTGCTAGGACATTGATTAGCATAGTATCCCCTCCACATGTAAAACATCCATTCACCAATCCTTTCCTTTTCGTGGGTCTTTCAAAGTTATTACCATTTCTCCTAGCTCTGTTTTTGTAGTTATTGTTACTTCCTCTTTGGTCTCTTCTTGGTTCATTCCACCTTTGTTTAGGTCCCTTGTCTCCATGCTTCTGGAATTTTTTCCATTCATTGGGTCTTCTTGGAGCTAGATTAGCCTATGCCAAGTTAAACTTCTTTATATTCCTTTCCTAATAAATTGAAATAAACTTAAGCTTGTGTTCCTGCTTAATCACTTTTTCATACACCAAGTCCATGGTTGCAGGACCATGTACGTCTACTTCACCACCTATTTGGGAATTAAGACCCATAATAACCTTCCTTCTCTTAAATCGCTCACCCTTTTGGTACATGGGTATGTACCTCAGGAGGTGGCTGGAATTTTCCCAATATTCATTCACTAAAGAATCTCCTTGCTTAAGATTCTGGAAATCAATGAGATTTTGATCATAGAAGAGTTGTGGTAACCATCATTTCTAGAATATCTCTACAAACTCACTCCATGTTAGCCTCAAGGAACTGAGTCCTAACTCCATTTTCTTATTCATCCACTATTTGGATGCTTCACCTGCCAATTGGAAAGCTCCCCATAGGGATTTAGTGACTTCAAAGTAATTTCTAATCTCAAAGTACTTTTCCATATCTATAATCCATGCTTCAGCCACATCTCTAGTAACACTACCCTCAAATTTAGGAGGTGTTATCTTCTTCATGTCATGTGACAACTCAGTGGCCATTCGCTTCCTTTTAGTTCCTTCCAACTTTGACTATGACTCTTCATCCTCTTGTTCACTAGAATAGGTGTGATCACAAGAATCCTCCCCTTCTACATTATGAGGAACTTCCTCATCATTACTCAGGATTTCTCGTTCCACTCTTTCTTCACTCCTTACTTCTTGTTCAAGGTTTCTTATCCTTGCTCTTGTTTCATTCATTATAGACAAGATGTGATCCAACTTAGCTTTTGCATTTTTAGTACCTTGTCCTACTTCTTGACTTACTCTAACATTAGTTTATGTCCTAACCATTTTTTTAAGAAAAAATTACCTAGAGGTTTCATTTAATTAGATCTAAGAAATTTTACTTAATTTTTTACAAGCATTAAAGAATAATTATTCATATAAAGAATATCATAAAGAAACTTTACAAAAGTTTTTTCAAAACATGTTTTTATTTCAAATTGATGAAGGATTTTGATATCCTTAATTTTACATAGAATAACTATTAAGATAGTCTAAGGGAGAATATCCCTTCGATTCACTTTCTGATACATAACTTCGTGGGGTATAACCCTTATACTTTTGCTCATTCTTTTCATAATAAGGATTATATCCCTCAGACCTATCCTTAGACACATAATTTTGGGGAACATATTCCTCTGATTCACCACTTGATGCTATTACAATAATTTTAGCCATAGGTATAACATGAGGGTCCCTAAATATCATTGTCGGACTAACACTACATTCTAAGGGCATATCCCTAGAAAGTGAAATATTTTGACTTTTCCAGAGAGACATGAGGTAAGTAGTTGAAGTTGACATCATCTTTCATCCTTCTCTTCTCTTGGCTAACTCATGAAAGGGGATGATTGATAGTCTTAGTATTACTCAGCCAAATGGCATTTTTGATTGGTTTCCTCAATGGTACAAACAAGGGGTTCTCTTTCCTTATTGGCCGATAGGTAGCGCTCATTCCTGATTAATGAATTTCTTGAAGTTATCCTGAGACACACCATCTTGACACAAGAATTTCCAAACATTAGACTCGTATAATGTTGGATTGGAAACATAATGAGCACATAGGTTCCAAAGCTAAACCTGGTAGCTCTGATACCACGTGTAACATGCCTATTATTCTACACAATAATTCTTCCTATGTTTTACCGACATGTGAGTAGTAACAGATCTAACCTTTAAGAGGAATAAAAAATTTATTTTCCTTTGAATAATAAATACACATTTGAAACATATTTTAAAACTTCACCATTGCATACAAAAGAATTCCTTTCATTGATTCAAATAATGAAGTTACATATTTTCTATATGACATTTTATAATTACAATTTCAATAGAGATGGATGCAAATTACAGTCATATCTTAAACAAGCTTACATAATATATATAGTACAATGGTCCAAGAAATCCCCCTCAAATATTGGCTGCCAACTAAAGAGGAGAAGCATCACTCAAGCACTTTTCTGCCAGCCATGAACTTACTGCGTTCCCTTGCACATCTACCTAACTGGTAAGATGGCCCTACCCTTTGACAAAGAGATTGGTTTGGTAACCTCATAACATTATCCTATACATTTCTAGAACTGACATACAGTGGTTCCTACTTACATGTATGTCATCCCTTATCTAGTACCTAATCCTGAATTATAGTGAAACCGACAGTGTAAACAATGGTTACTTACACTACTTTGTCCAAATTTTCCATCACCCTAAACTTAGAGCGGATGTCACACATTCACCCACCTTCCTAGCTCGATTTGGTATAAAATGACCATTATACTCTATATCTAGGTTACCCCCTTTCCCATGGATCAGAAAACTCCTACGAATTACCCACATAACATCATATAGCAATATAACTATACTACCAAAGTGATTATAGCAACTTCTTTCACAATGCTTCACACGTCTAGAATAGACATCCTATATATATAGCGATGATAACTACACATAGTATAAATATGTTGCACTCAAATAAACTCCCATATATAGGGTACATAAAAACATAGCTAATAAGATAGATTCTACAACATATTGCATAACCATAAAACAAGCAATCTCAAAATAAACACCACAACATATTCAAAAGCACTCTTTTCCCAACATAGTAAATAAACTACTTTATCCTTTCCAACATAAAGAAAAAGGTATAGAATATAGCATTCTTGTATAATGCTCTAATTGATTAAACTTCTTCCTAGTATGAATCCTCAAGATCGATTTATACCTTCTCCAAGACCCACTTGACTACATAACTCTCAAATCACAAGCTCCCTATTGGAAAAACAAGGACAAAAAACTGAGAGGGGGGTGAATCAGTTGTCACAAAATATTTAAACTTTTCAAACTTAACTTTACTTAATCTCAGATCTAATGAATTAACAATAAATCACAGATAATCAACACATCAGAAACACATAGAACACCAATATTTTTTACATGGAAACCTTGTTAGGGGAAAAACCACAGTGGGTGTCAGTCCACAATATTATACCATGTTAAAAGTATAATGAAGAATAATGGGAATGCACATGCATTTAGGCACACTACCCAAAGAAGACACACTGTCTTACAGAAATTCGGATTAGATCCGCAGGGTATGAACTAAGCAAATAGCTTCTACAAAAGCTTGATTATAGTTTTAGTTAAGCACAAAAAAACTCCTTCACACTTCACTCAAACTTCTTCACACTTTGCTCTGCAATTGAATGATTAGATCACTATTCACACACTTGCTCTTCCTCTGGCACTTCTTTCCTTCTTTGCACATTTCACTTTTCTCAAAAAATAACTCTTATACATCCGCAACATGGAATTACATCAACAAATTCATCAGCCAAAATAAAATATGAAATATAAAACATATACACAATGTCGGCCCAAATTTACAAGTAAATTTTCAATGCGAATCAAACACCATCGGCCACAATATAATGAAGACTTAAAATAATTTCCTCGAGTGCGCAAAACATTCAAATTTTAATCTCCAAGGATCCACAACATGTTACAACCACCATGTCAGCCAAGAACATAAAAACCCGAACACACAAGAGAAAAATCACCGACCACGAGTAGACCAATCAACTCAGACGCGCAACAAATATAGAGCATGATCTAGAAACATCCACAAGCACCAAGAATCATTAGAGAGACATCCACAACAACTAAAATTACTACAATCACATCAACTTCAATCAGGAGCACTAACTGAAGCCACAGAAAAACTGTCAGAACACAACTGTTCATAACACACTTAAATCTTCACATGGAACTCTGAAACTTTCGGTGGATAAACTAGATACATTTAGAAATAAACCCTTTAGTCCAAAACAATTGATCATCAACGTACTGAGAAAGACACCTTCACGACCTTCACTGTTCCATTGTCAACCTGCAACTCTTTCTTTAACAATTTTTCTCAATATCCTCAATATATACAACCTACAATACATCAATGCTAATAGTGTTGACATCAATGAAAACCACATATCAGCAACACAACCACAACATCCAACAATATCCCCCTTTGGCATTGATGGAAACACATGATGTGAAAAACACCATCAACGTAACTCTCAATCAACACTTACTCCCCCTTAGATTCTGACTCTTCTCCTTAACTCCTTCTACATGATCTTCTCCCCACCCTTAATTCACAATTTTTCACATGACTCTTCTCCCCCTTTGACATCAATGGCAAAGATAAGAATTATCTTTCCACATACAAGCTTTGAACCACATATCTGCACATCTGACTACTCCCCCTGAGTAGAAGCCACAGAAACATCAATCTGGATTAGAATATAGCTATGAAACACACAAATTGATGCAAGTAAATGCATCCTTAGTTCATATCAGGAGGGGTAATCACCCCTAGCATCCCTCTGAGTTACTTAAAAGTATCCTTTTGCAATAGCTTGGTGAAAATTTCTACAATCTATTCTTTGGTAGGAACATACTCTAGTCTGACTTCTTTCTCACTCACTTTCTCCCTCAAGAAGTGAAACTTGATTGATATATGCTTGGTCTTAGAGTGTAGCACCGGATTCTTTGATATGTTTATTTCACTTGAGTTGTCACAGTATATGGCAATAGGCTCATCATATGCTACTCTGATATCTTTCAACATCTATTTCATCCACAACACTTGAGTACAATTATTTGCAGCAACAATATACTCTGCCTTAGTAGTAGATAGGGATATGAAATTATGCTTTTTACTCAACCAAGACACCAGCTTCTTCCCTAGGAAGAAGGCACCACCACTTGTTCTTTTCCTATAATCTACATCTCCTGCCCAATCCGCATCAATATAGGCACTCAATGTAAGATCATCATCTTTAGGATACCAAAGCCCAAAATCAACTGCTCCTTTCAGGTATCTAAAAATTCTCTTCACAACAGTCACATGAGATTCTTTCAGATCAACTTGATATCTAGCAACCATACACACAACATTCATGATGTTTGGTCTGGTCTGAGTTAAGTAGATCAATCCGCCAATCATTGACTTGTATCTTGTTTGATTTTCCTTAGGAGAGTCATCATTCTGTATTAACTTGCATTCAGTTACCATGGGTGTACCAACAAGCTTTGAGTCTTCCATGCCAAACTTCTTCAGCGACTCTCACATATTTGGACTAAGATATGAAAATACCATTGTCTAACTGAGTGACTTGCAATCCCAAAAAGAACTTCATCTCTCCAATCATACTCATTTCAAATTCACTTTTCATTTCATCAGCAAACTTCATACATAGATCATCACCTCCTCCAAAAATAATGTCATCAACAAAGACTTCAATAATCAATTCTTTATCATGATCCAACTTAAAATACAAGTTGCTATTAGCAGTACCTTTATTGAATCCAAGCTTTAGTAAGTATTTATCTAGTCTAGCATACTAGGCTCTGGGGGCTTGCTTGAGTCCATACAAAGCTTTCTTGAATCAGAAAACCATGTCCTCCTTATCAATCAATTGAAACCCATCTAGTTGTTCAACATATACCTCTTCTTCTAACTCACCATTCAGAAAGGATGACTTCACATCCATTTGATAAAATTTGTAGTTCTTATATGCAGCATAAGCAAGAAATAATCTTATAGCTTCAATTCTGGCAACAGGGGCAAAGGTTTCTTCAAAATCAATACCTTCCATTTGTGAATACCCTTTACATACCAATCTTGCTTTATTCCAAACCACTTCACCTTGTTCATTCAGCTTATTCTGAAAGACCCATTTAGTACCAATCACATTTTTATCTTTAGGTCTGGGAACAAGAATCCATGTATCATTCTTTTCAATCTACATCAGTTCTTCCTTCATAGCTTTCGTCTAGTGTTCATCATTACAAGCTTCATTGACATTGTTAGGCTCAGTCTTGGAAATCAGACAATATTCTTTTGCAATCCTTCTTCTAGTCTGTACACATTTATTCTTGTTTCCTATAATTTTATTTTCATAATGATTTAGCTTTACATACCTTAGAATTTTAGGATTCTCTCACACTTCTGGTTCTTATGTTCTTTCTTCTGCACTTCCACTTGTCTCTCCTTCCTAACTTTCTTGATTTACTAGAACAATTTGAACTTGATTTTGTGTCTGAGAATTCTTCCCTTTGTCTGTACTATCTTTCTGGTCATCTTAATCATATCCACAGTATCTGGATGACCTAGCAGAGTCCTCATCAACTCTAACATTTTCACTTTCAACCATTTTTCTCAATCTTCTATTATAGCACCAGTAAGCCTTGATTTTAGTAGAGTAACCTAGAAAGATTCCTTCATCACTCCTTGCATCAAAATTTCCTATGTCCTCATCTCTCTTAATATAACACTTGCTTCCAAAGATCTTGAAATATTTGACAGTAGGCTTATAACCAAACCATAGCTCAAAAGGAGTCTTACCGGAAATACCATTGACATTTACCCAGTTTAGAGTGTACACAACAATGTTTATAGCTTATCTCCAATAGATGTGAGGCACATTTCCTTCTATCATCATTGTTCTAGTAGAATCCAGAATTGTTTTGTTCTTTCTCTCTACAACTCCATTCTATTGAGGGGTTTGGGGAGAAGATAACTGTCTTCTGATTCCATGCTCTTCATAGAAAGAATTGAAATCCTGGGAAGTGAACTCACCACCTCCTGACCTTAAGCATTTTATTTTCAAACCTGTCTCATTCTCTGCCATAGCTTTGAAACTTTTGAACTTCTCTAATGCTTCACATTTTTCTCTTAAGAAAGCAACCCATATCATCCTAGAGTAATCATCAATAAGCAACATAAAGTACCTTTCTCCTTGTAGAATTCTAATTCTGGAGGGACCGCACAGATCAATATGCACCAACTCCAGTACTCCATTAGAATGATGTTGTTTGTTCTGAAAAGAAACTCTAGTTTGTTTTCCCATCTGACATTCCTTGCATATTGTGTTAGCAGGCTTCACTAGCTTAGGTAGATCTCTTACTGCTTGAGTGGAGCTTACCTTGACAATGTTATCAAAATTCACATGACACAACCTCCTATGCCATAACCAACTTTCATCTACTTGAACAATTAAACAACTTACATTAGCAGCACTCAGATGAAAAATATTACCTTTTGTCTTTGTACCTGAAGCAATCATATTTCTAGAGCTACCAAGTATCCTACATCTTCCATCTTTGAACTAAAGATCATAACCCTTGTCCATCATTTGTCCAACACTCAACAGGTTATGCTTCAAGCCTTCAACATAAAGGACATCATCAATGTTATGTTTACCACTAAGACAAATAGATCCTCTGCCACGAATCACACCAACATTGTTATCTCCAAATCTTACAACCCTGCCATCATATTTCTCTAGACTTACAAATTTTCTTTTGTCACAAGTCATATGATGTGAGCATCTACTGTCAATAACCCACTCATCCTTTTCTTCAATTCAGGCTGCAAGAGCTTTCTCAACTTTAGCAGATTCAGTAGCCACCAAACCACTTTCCTTGATAGCAATGAAAACCCATTCATCTTCATTTCCATTTTCTTTATCATATTCTTCATCAATCACACCTTCAACATAATAGCATTTCTTTTGAAATCTAGGTTTGTTAGGCTTAGACCTAGGAACTCTTTCAGGACACCTTGAAGAAAAATGACCTATTTTACTACAAGAGAAACATTTAATAGGAAACTTTCCTTTATACTTACCTTGTCCTTTGCCTTCTTTCTTTACAATTAGTGCTTCTACCTCTCTTTCTTCATCTTCAAGTTGTTTCATATCTTCCTCATACTTGAATGTCTTTCTAGAACTCTCTCCCAGATCATATCTTTGCTTGTTTCTTCCGAATATAGAGGCCTTAAATGCAGATTCAATCTTAGGGGAAGAATCACCAAATTCACTCAACTCAAAGGCAACAAGTTTACAAATCAACATATCTCTTGTCACATTGGTTACTGTTCTAAGCTCTTCAATAGCATGAGCCTTTGATTTGTAAGAGGGAGGCAATGATCTGAGCACTTTAGCTACAATTTCTTGTTCATCCAAGGTACCACCGACACATCTAATACCCATCACAAGTTCATTTACTCTTTGCATAAAAGAAGAAATATTTTCATCTTCACCCATCTTCAAAGTTTCATACTTGCCTTTCAAACTCTGTAGCTTAGTGACCTTCACAAGGGCATCTCCTTCATACAAAGTCTCCAGCTTCTTTCAAATCTCATGAGTTGTCTTCAAATCCATCACATTTGTCATTTGTGAATCCTTCAGAGCACTCATCAAAGCTTCAATAGCCCTGATGTTAATATTAGCCTCTTTAATCTCATCAGGAGTGGAAGGACCATTCTGAGGAATAACATATATGTTCTTTGTAATATTCCAAAAGGGTTCACCAATACACCTCATATGACATTCCATTATGGCTTTCCACAAAGAGTAGTTTGTTCCATCGAATCTAGGGTTGTCCTTCTTGAATGATGCCATCTCAGATCACCTCAAGCTTTTAAACTTCTTCAGAGGAACCTGCTCTGATACCAATTGTTGGAAAAACAAGGAAAAACAATTGCAAGGGGGGGAGTGAATGAGTTATCACATAATATTTAAACTTTTCAAACTTAACTTTACTTAATCTCAGATTAATGAATTAACAATAAATCACAGACAATCAACACATCAAAAACACTGAGAACACCAAGATTTTTTACGTGGAAACCTTGTTAGGGGAAAAACTACGGTGGATGTCAGTCCACAATATTATACCATGTTAAAAGTATAATGAAGAATAATGGGAATACACATGCATTCAGGCACACTTCCTAGAGCTCACTACTCAAATACAAGAGGGCTCACTGCCCAAAGAAGACACACTATCTTACAGAAATTTAGATTAGATCCGCAAGGTATGAACTGAGAAAATAGCTTCTACAAAAGTCTAATTACAGTTCTGGTTAAGCACAGAAACACTCCTTCACACTTCGTTCAAACTTCTTCACACTCTGCTCTGCAATCGAATGATTAGATCACTATTCGCACACTTGCTCTTCATCTGGAACTTTCTGCCTTCTCTGAACATTTCACTTTTCTCAAACAATCGCTCTTATATATCCGCAACATGGAATTACATCAACAACTTTATCGACCAAAATAAAATATGAAATATAAAACATATATACAATGTCAGCCCAAATTTACAAGTAAATTTTCAATGTGAATCAAACACCATCGGCCACAATATAATGAAGACTTAAAACAATATCCTTGAGCACGCCAAACATTCAAATTTTAATCTCCAAGGATCCACAACACGTTACAACCACCACGTCAGACAAGAACATAAAAACCTGAACACACAAAAGAAAAATCACCGACCACGAGCACACCAATCAACGCGGATGTGCAACAAAGATAGAGCATGATCTAGAAACATCCACAAGCACCAAGAATCATCAGAGAGGCATCCACAACAACTGAAATTACTAGAATCACATCAACTTCAATCAAGAGCACTAACTAAAGCCACAAAAAAACTGCTAGAACACAAATGTTCATAACACGATTAAATCTTCACGCGGACCTCTGACACTTTTGGTGGATAAACTAGATACACTCAGAAATAAACCCTTTAGTCCACAACAATTGATCATCAACGTATGGAGCAAGACACCTTCATGACCTTCATTGTTCCATTGTCAACCTGTAACTCTTTCTTTAACACTTTTCTCAATATCCTCGACATATACAACCTACAATACATTAAATCTAATAGTGTTGACATCAATGACAACCACATATCATCAAAACAA
Organism: Sequoia sempervirens; assembly: GCA_007258455.2. Taxonomy (NCBI): domain Eukaryota; kingdom Viridiplantae; phylum Streptophyta; class Pinopsida; order Cupressales; family Cupressaceae; genus Sequoia; species Sequoia sempervirens. Next base: position 367,435,325 of record VDFB02075321.1, read on the forward strand.
CCATAGCATCCAACACTCTCAACTCACAACAAAATAGCATCAAGATAATATGAATGTTAAGTGTAGCAATTGGTAGAATGGGCACCTCTATTTATACTAATTTGTGAGAAATTGAAGGCTACAAATAAGTATTTTTGCCACCTTTCTTCCTCATGTAATGACTCAGTCATAGGTTTGCAACACATGATAGTCATTCCAGCTAAGTCTACTTGATATTTGGGACAAAAAACTCAAAATAGGTTTTCTAATTCAAATTCCATTGCAAAATGCTACGAAGTTTGTACTTGACTGAGTCTAAACACTTATTTGCAAGCTTATACAAATTCAAAGACTTCTTTTACATTCCAAATTCTACCAAATATGCCACCACCTCTTATTCCTTGGTGCCACCTTCACAGACGTGGTCTGTTGACATATTCTCATGTTTCAAATAGTATTTAATTCCCTGCTAAAAAATTTTGCACAACTGCAAGCATTTCTACGTGCTATGTTTTATGTCTGACTTGGTCATAATAAACTTTATGCGTTGGACTTTACTCCACTTAAATCTATGGTTTAAGCTTCATGTGCCTCATGATATAATATGTGCTTTGCTGCATATTATTAACAATAATATACCCCTTCCTCAATAGTTTCTTAGCTAAAGTCATACCACCAGAATGGGAACCACATATGGCATCGTGTACTTCTGTTAAAGTGGTCAAGGCTTCCTCTTGGTTTAGACATTGTAGTAATGTCCCATCAATGCTTCAATGGTAAAGGGTATCACTTACGATCACAAATTGGGATGCATTTTTAACAAAGGTGTTTTTAAGGTTTGAGGTGATATCGGATGGGAGGGTTCCTTTGCTTAGGTAGGTGAATATGTCATGGTACCATAGGGATCCAAGACCAACAATGACACACATGAATTATGATTCTAGGATTTTGAAAGTTGGTACGAGAAGTTGTTCTACCAAGAATTCACATTGTAGGATGTTGTTTGGAATGTCTAACAGTGACCTGATTATTGCCATAGCATTTGCTGCTCTATTGTTCATGTGAGGAATCTACTCAAAATTTATATCTATGAAAAGTTCCTTCAGATTCTCTAACATATTTTTGTAAGGAGTAATCTTGTCATCCTTAGTTTGGTAATCATCATTAACTTGGTTGATAAGCAGCTGTGAGTCTCCATAGACTTTCATTTCTTGTATCTGCCATTGAACTGCTATTCTTAGACCTGTGATTAGGGCTTCGTATTTAGCAATGTTGTTAGTACATGAAAATGATAGCCTATATGAATTTGAGATGCAATCACCTTGAGGGGTGATGAAAAGAATACTTGCTCCTAATCCATGTTGGGTGAATGATCCATCAAAGTACATCTTCCACTGACTTGTGAGATTGACTAGGAACACTAATTCATTAGGGAATTCATATATCAATGGGTTCTTGGCATAGATAGGTGCCTCTGCTAGTTGGTCTACGATATTTTTTCCTTTGATTTCCTTGCACTCCACATAATCTATGCCAAATTTTTTTAATATCATCACCCATTTGTCCATTCATCCATCGAGAATTGCTTTAGATAACAGGTATTTCAATGGATCAATCTTTGCAATGAGTTTGATTTGATGTGATAGCATGTAATGTCTGAATTTATGTGAAGTAAAAATCAATGCTAAGTAGGCTTTCTCAATGGATGAATAGTTTATTTCATAGCCCACCAAGGTCTTGTTGATGTAGTAGATAGCTCTTTCCCTTTTGTTTTCATCATGTTGTGCTAGAAGAGCCCCTAGTGCTGCTGATGTTGCTAAGATATATAGGATCAATGGTTTTTTTGGTATTGGTGGCATAAGCACTGGAGGTTTCAATAGATAGTCCTTGATTTGTTGGAAATATTTATCACACTTCTCATCCCACTTGTAAGTTATTCCTTTATGGAGAAGATGCGAAAAAGAGTGGATTTTTTCTGATAGTTGTGCTATGAATCTCTTGATGGACTGCAATCTTCCTTGTAACCCTCTCATCTATTTTAGTGTTTACAATGGTTCCATGTCTAAGATGGCTTTTACCTTTGCTGGATCAATTTCTATTCCTCTTTGTGAGATGATATAACCAAGAAGTTTCCCTAATGTAACCCCAAAGACACACTTTTCTGGGTTTAGCGATACCTTGTATTCTTCCAGTCTGTCAATGATAGGTCCTAAGACTTGTATGTGTTCACTCCTTTTCTTTAACTTTGCAAAAATATCATCCACATAGTCTTCAACTATTTTGCGGATCAAATCATGAAAGATGAGGGTCATTTCTCTCTGATAGGTTTCTCCTACATTCTTTAGCCCAAACGACATCACATTCCAGCAATATGTCCCCTATGGACAAGTGAATGTAGTTTTGTGTTGATCCTCCTTAACGATCATGATTTGATTATAGCCTGAAAAACCATCCATAAGTGATATAATTTCATGCCCAACTGTTAATTCCACTATGATGTTGATGTTAGGAAGAGGGAAATCATCCTCCAGGCATGCTTTATTTAAATCTCTAAAATTAGTGCATATTATGATGCCCCCAGTGGGTTTTGAGACTAGTACCAGGTTTGAAATCCACTCAAGATAATCTATAGGTTGGATGAATCCAACATCGAGAAGCTTTTGTAACTCAAGTTTGATCAAGAGTGCTATTTGAGGGTGAATCTTCCTTAAATTTTTCTTTACTAGTTTGGCTTCAAGATAGATTGCTAGATGATGCACAACTACTTCTAGATCAAGGCCTAGCATATTTGTGTACGACCATGCAAAGTTATCTCTACACTTTTTCATGAATGTTGCTAGGTTCTTATGTTCTTCATCCAATGGGGATTCAACATAGAAAGTGATCTTGGGCTCTTCTTTTGTTCCCACATTGATTGGAGTGGCCTTTTCTGCTAAGACTGCTAATTTTTCTGGGTGTATTGCACTAAGGGGGAGATATAATCCCTCATCCTTGGGCACCTTAGAGAGGTTTTCACCCTCGGATACATCCTTTCTCTTTACTATTTTTGGATCAAAAAATGCCACAGTGTGGTTTTCACTCAAAGATCTGCAAGTTAGTTGCATGTTATTAATTTTGCGACTGAAGGACTCAATCATCTCCCCATAGTATGCTCTTGTGTCTAGATCTATGTCAAAACCTTCCTTGTGATATGCCCATAGTAAGTTATCATAGAGTCCCATGAATTCTTATATCACTTCATCATTTTTGAATAAATCTAGAATCAGTGGTCCTTGTTGGTCCAAATCAATGAGTTGCGGGTACACTAGGTGTATTTCATGTGGTCGATTGCTTGGGGTGAAGGTTGATATGGATATCATGAAGAGGGAGTTATTCTCAAACAGGTCACCAACATCAAGGGGAAATTCATCTAGGGTAGTATCACGTGATGTTGGTAACCAAGAAGAATCCTCAGCTAATTTAGCAGAAGTACCTTTGCCGATAAGGGTAACCTTGCTAGTAGTACAACCTAGGCCAAGATTTTTTGGACATTTCTTAGGAATGATAGGTTCTAGCAAACAATTTTCATTTTGTCCTAGTTTCTCATTCTTAGTATAGCCCATGTCCTTCATTAGTTGTAAGCCTTTGTTGTCATCTTCCATGGGAAGAACGGGAACAAGTATTTCATCCTGATAGAGTAGTTTAGAGACATCTTCCTCATTAAAATCTTCTTTGTTCAACTCCCCCCATTTTATGAAGATAGTAGCTGCCATTTTGATAGTTTTTTGGAAATTGTTGCTAGGTGTGGGTTTCCCATGAGATTTGGGAGAAAGAGGTAAGAGGTAACTTTCCAAACACAAAAGTATCCTTCGTTAGCTTATAGTTTCCACAACCATCATCTTGGATCACTGCCTTGATGTTGGATATGTTCTGCACAATGAGTGCCTTCATTTCAGAGGTAGATGCAAGGGATGATGGGTCAATAAATGAGATAAAAGGTGTAGGCCCTTCATCATTCTTGGGTATTTGGGGGATTTTATAGAACTTGGCCTCAAGATTTTAGCAGTAGTAAAAAGGATCAGGATCTCTATGGATGGTAACTTCTCTACCCTCAAAAGGAAATTTTACACATTGATGGTAGGTTGAAGCTACAACTTTTAAAGTATGGATCTAGGGTCAACCAAGTAGGATGTTATAGGGAAGATCCAGGTCTAACACTTGGCATGTAGTTTCTGCAATGAGGGGCCCCACTTGGATGGGTAGTGCAATGATTCCTTGTGATACTCGTTCTTGGTCATCATATTCCCTGATGGTGGTGCTCCTTGTCTTCTCAATATTATGTTCTGAATAGCCCATATTTTCGATCAACTGAAGGGTGCAAATGTTTAGACTAGCACCTCCATCTACTAAGACTCTTTTAACCTTGTTCTTATGAATAATAACCTCAAGGTGTAAAGCACGATTATGAGATGGTTGTGATGGGTAGGTCTTGTTCTAAGAAGGTAAGGATATGATTAGTGATATGGCCTATCATAGCTTGAAACTGATATGTATCAATATCCTCAGGGACGGATGATTCTGATAAAGATTTATCTAATATTCCCTATGTACGGGTGATAGCCTCAATAGTTCCAAGATAGAAATATGTCCTTGCTGCTGGCTGAGTAGGTTGTTCCCTAGATTGGGATGGGACTCCTTGGATGGTGACTTTGCTACGTCATGTGGTGGCTCCACACTCCGCACTATGCCCTTTGATGGTGACAACGGTAATGATTCTATCATAGGAAGCAACCACATTTGAATAGGTATGTTGTATGTTTGTGTAATCTTTAGCCTTTCCAATGTTGTTCCCTTTGCTATGATCTGACATAGGGTTCTTGTATATCTTAAGATCCTGGTTACCGGCTGGTACCTCAATAGATATGGTGTCTTCTCTTTAATGTCTTGGATAATTTTTTTGAGCCTCATGCAGTTTGTCATTTTGTGTCCTTTGATCTTGTGAAAGTCACAAAGATCATTCTCATTGTACCGGGATGGTTTCTGTTGTGGTTCTTGGTAGTTTTCAAAGTTGGGAAGCATCATTAGGTTTGACTCTACCAATTTCTTCATGATATTTTTCATGGGTTCTGATAACTATGTGTACTTGTGTTTAGGATAGTTGTTCTTGCTAGGGGTTTTCCTTTGTTGTGATTCAATGTTGTTAATCTAATTTTTATAAAGGGGGTGTTGTTTGTTGCATAGTTGCTTGAATGTTAGCAACTTGGTTGTTGTTTGGCCTAGGAGCACTTAGGACTACCTTAGCATCTACAACACCATCGTTTGTTATGTTTTTTGTTCTTAGCCCAAACACGAGGCTTGTCATTTGAACTAGTTGATGGCCAATTGTCTTTGTAAGCTTGGGTATTTCCCTGTGAGATTAGAGCTCTCTTGATGTTAAGGGCTCTAGGGATGAGCTCGTCATAAGATGTGATGCATTACATTTTTAAGTGGAAGGACAGATCCAAGTCTAGATTTTCTATGATGATCCCCACTTGTTGTTTGGGAAGAGGCCATTTTCTCTTACTAGCTCTTTGTCTCCATCGTTGTAAGAAGTTAATGAAATTTTCTCCTTTATTTTGTCTGAGAGTGTACAACTCTTCTAGGCTAATTTCCATGTCAATATTAAAGAAGTGATTGATGAATTTATTGGTAATTTCTTGAAAAATCTTGATACCAAGAGGTAGATGAGAAAACCAGTCCATGGCAGGACTTGTTAAACTTTGGGGGAAGAGGCGCATTAAATAAGAATCATTGTAAACAACCTCCATACACATGATGTTAAATTATTTGACATGGTCATCAGGACTTCCTCTCCCTTTGTATTTATCGAATTTGGGGATTTCAAAGTCGGGAGGGAATGGTACGATTGTGATTTTTTGATTGAATGGATAGGGACATAAGTTTTGTCTATGGGGATTCTTGGTTTTTCCCATCTAAAGGTCCTACATTTCTTGTGACAATGCCTTAAGTTGTGATGCTAGATCATCTTGTGGGTTTGGTGGAGTAACATATGGTGGGATGATGGATGGGTTGTATGTGGGATTTTCATATGACGATGTATTGTATGGGGTGTATGGTGGTGTGATATTTTGTGAAGGTGATTGAGGTGTCGATGTATATGTTCCTAATGCCTTTTTATTGATGATGTTCTATTGAGGGTTATAATAGGAACTTTGTTGTTGTTGTTGTTGTTGTGCATACTGCTAAGCTAGTAAGGTTTGTTGTTGACCTTCTTCTTGTTGTTGTTGCGCCACAAGGGCTTGTTGTTGGGCATGCTATTGTTGGTGTGCTACTAATGTTGCTTGATGGGCTTGATGTTGTTGTTGTGCTAATGTTGCTTATTGTTCCGCTAAGGTTGCTTCTTCTTGTTGTTGTTGTACTGCTAGGGCTACTTGTTGTTGTTATTGTTGTTGTTGTGCTTCTAGGGATGTTTGTTGTTGTTGTTGTTGTTATTGTTGTGCTTCTAGGGTTGTTTGTTGTTGTTGTGAAACTAGGGATGCTTGTTGTTGTTGCTACTATTGTTGTGCTACTAGGGTTTCTTGGTGTTGTTGTGCTACTAGGGTTGCTTGCTTCTTCTTCTTCTTCTTCTTCTTCTTGTACTACTAGAGCTACTTGTTTTTGTTGTTGGATGGTGTGTTGATAGGCTTGTTGTGCTTGTTGTAAGGCTAAGGCATGCGCTTGCAATGTAGGATCAGTTAGTTTTTGGGACATCTATGATGGATTGTGGGTGTTGATGTTTTGAGTGGGTAGCAGATTGGTGATGAGAGGTTGGGGGTTCCCTTGGTTCAACATTCCTTGTAAGATAGTGGATTGAGGTGGAGGAATGTAGGTTTGAGATTCTATTTGATTTTGCATGGTGAAGGGAACTATGGGGGAAAATAAGGATGGTGACATTAGATTGTGTGATGGAAATGACACACTAGGACCTTGAGTCTATTGATTAAAAAGGTTTCCTTGTCCCATGTCTTGAGGATTTCCTTGTGTTAGGGATGCAAACAAGGTATTACCCAGATTGATGGGATTCATGACCAAGGGATTGTTTTGAGATGGGTTGATAATGGATGGGATAGATATGTTTTGTGAAACAAATGGTATGGATGAACCAGTTGGAGGGTAGGATAGAGATGTCCCTAATTGCATTAAGGGTTGGATTTGTGTGAGGTTATTTCCTGGATCGTTTAGATCTACTTGTGACACTTGGTCCATAGTACTTTACATGATGGTGGACACGCTTGTGGTACTTATGGGTATGGATGAAGAGGGGTGTCCTCAAAATTTCAAGGTCATTATGGAGTAATGAAGTTCAAGGGGTTTAGATGGTTGGTTGGGATCTTTCAAAATGGGAGGAGCACCAAAGGTAGGTGTCCAAGTAGTGGTTTGGGACAGAGGATTGGTATTGAGGGTACCCACAAGTGTTTTGCTTTCAAATGGAAGAGTATGGCCAAAGTCCTTAGCAAGGCTAGTTGCAAGACTGGGAGTGGATGTTTGATTTAGTCCTAGTGATGGAGTTGTGAAGCTTTGTGTCAAATTTTTTGCAACAAATTGTTGATGGTGTTTTCTGCACAGCAACAACTTAGACAAAATGTAATATCCTATCTCATTTGAAAGGTAAATCTCTATCAGCAAGCCTCAAGAGATAACCCCAAGGTCTCTAATGTCAGGTCTTGACAATGCATGAACAACTCAGTGATAAAATGTGAAAATGTTGGTAATCACAGTGGGACCTTACTACAAGCAAAATGTTGAATCTCGACTTATCAGATTCAACAATATGATGATACTTCGATCCTAGTTCTAACCCAATAATCAAAGAAATAGAAAAGATAAGGGTTTCAAATAGATTTCTAAATCTAATATTACTCCTAAGATTAACAATGCAAATGACAAACACTAAAATAGACCAATCCTTCAAACTGATCTCTACTTGACCCAAATAAATTTGCAATCTTATAGAAAATAGTGCAATCTTCTAAGGTGTTAATATTTTCCAATCATGAACATTCATTCGACAACCCTTTTTGTAGTTGAAATGAAAAAATCTTCACAATCAAACTAAGCACACAAAATATGAAGTCCAGGCTAACTTTGCAAAGCAACTAACAATCAGTTGGTTGCAAAAAGTATGGACTGAAGGATTGCTACAACATTCAAGTATCAAATCAAAAACATTATTGAATCAAATCTAATCTAAATGTTAACTTCCTTAAAGCAATTTTAAAGATGAAATAACAAGAACCATGCAAGACAAGAGAATACAAATATGGCACCAAATCACAATGTCATTACTTGTATCTGAATTATCCACTGTAGCAACAATTCTAGCTTTTTGTTACAATATTTGCCTAAGAATACCTACTAGCTAACTTGCTTCTAACTATCCCTGCTCTATTCTACTTCTATCTTTTAATTACAAATTATAACTATCTAGCCCTTACAAATGAGGTGAAATTCCCAATATATAGAATCCCCCAGAAAACCCGTCGGTGAAGCAAGAGCCTGCAACATTAATGGCACAACAACGTGGTCAAGAGAAGCCCACGGTCGGTCAAATAAGCATTAAATGCTTGTTCCATCCAAGTCGACCTAGGATCCGCAATGCAGTTTGGACCAATGCTCGGGAAGATAATAGGGAAGCACAAATCACGTTGTAGCCTATCATTAGCTCCCTTCCCTATTATCCCGATTCCGATTTGGCTCTTCATGTACTTTCAAAAATGCCCCATCCAAGTTAGCTACTGGTGGCAAGGGCAGAACCCTAAGTCGATTCTCAATGGATGCAATCTCTTCTCTTGACCGTTTGACCAACCTATCCCAACCTGTCTTATACGTTAGGTACTTATCAATAACTGCAAGGTAGGTGGCCGCATCATCCAACTGGTGCTTGAAAATAGAACCATCCTCAAGTGGTGCATAGACATCACGCCACCATTTCCTCAATCCACCATTTCCTCAATTGTTCCAGGCTCAAGTACTTGGGCGTGATCTTCCTTCTTCCCATCATAATTTCAAAGAAGGCAATGGATCCATTGTAGACACAAGCTAAGGTATCATCAATTTGCTTCCTTTGCTTATAAATTTTCTTCAATACCTTCTTCCTGATCTGCAATGCCTCATACCATTCCCATGGTTCGACAACTCTAGAAGAAGGAAGGATTCCGTCACTTACCAACCTGTCCTAGGTGTACTCCATTATAGTTCTAGTTTTCTGCAGAAGGAAATTTGTATCTTCTTTATCCTGTGTCGACGCCTACTTCAACCACTCAGTTGCCATGATAGAATCCTTCCTAGTTGACATAATTTCCTTAATAGCTTCATCACCCTTTATTTGGACTCCTTTCAACCAATTCATAGTGGCAACGGTGGAAGCTTTCATCTTTTCTAGCTCGGTGATGGTCTCCTCAGGTAGAGGATTTGCAGCAAAGGAAGAAGGGTTAATGGACTGCAGTGGTTTCATTAAGTCTTCCAAGCATTTCTTGAGATTTTCATTTTATTTCTTTAGCTCCTGCTTGGTCTTCATTTCCTTCCTCAATCTACCCACAATAACTGCACTAGACCCCTCATAATCTTTAATGTATTGCTCGACCGATGTAGGCCCTAGATTGAAAGTCTAAATATTGTAATCCTTACTAGCCACATCATCTCTATTTTTATCTGGAGTAGGGGTGGCAATGTGAACCACCCTATAATGAGCCTCGTCCCTTTCAATCCTTGAGATCACCGTAGCTCTCTTCTTACTTTTATCCTTTCCAATTGTGGCTAGTAGTGCATCCCAATTCGATGGACTATCTTCCACAACAACTTCCTTTCTCTTTATCTCCTTGTCTAGCCAACCAGGAACAGTGGGCTCCAATTGCACATGGCTCTGCCCCATTTCTTCTCATTGATCTCCTGCTATCTCCTCTCCCAAATTTTGTTTCTCAGGAGTCTCATCTATCTTACTTTCTTTCTCTTTAACTTGATTCTCCTCAGGCATAGGTGAGGGACCCTTCACTGTTTCCTCCTCTCCTGGAGGGACTTCTTCAGTTCTAACAGGGGAATCTGCATATGCAACCATAGGGGACTGCATTATCTTTTCAATTTCTGCCTCTACCCCATGAAGATCACCTTTATGAAACTCCTCTCCTTCAGTATTCGGATGATCTTCAACATCCTTTGACTCACTAGGTTTACCTTAAGCTTCATGAGCAGAAGGCACATCATCATGCTACTCCTCATAAGAAACCACTGGAGGGAGATCTTCCCTAGGCATATTCTCTCTAGGATAAGGAGTCCTAGACCTCCTTGCATACACCTTGGCCTTCTCCTCTGAACTTTCAACATTTATCACTGGTGGAGCCACTTCTTCCTCCCCAGCCTTGGAGCTTGCCTTTCTGAAAATTTTATGATTCTTCTCCTCTTGGGCACCGGCACATCAACCTCAGGACCCTGATTTTCAGTCTCTTTCTATTTAGTCCTCTAATTCCTTGTCCTCTTCTTGGCCTTTGGCTTTCGTTGCCTTTCTATCTCCTAGGCCTCTATTTCTTGAACACCTTTTATCTTGATTTTGAATGGAGAATCCAACTTACCCTTGCCCTTGGGATCCTGCTCGATAGATTCTTCAGAGGTGGAGTGGGGATCCGAATATCCCATTAGTGCATAGGTGCACTATACACCATTATTTTCAAGCTCCCACAACTTATGTTTCAGCCACATCCTAGTAAATTTGATAACTGGATCCATTAGTTGTTTCAATTATGTCTTTTCCTCCTCTAACCAATCCACATCACCAATTGGTCTATCTTTTATGGCCTCATAGGCATGATCCTGGATCAAGTTTCCATCGTCCTCCAATTGATCGAGAACTGCCTTTACATTATACAACCGAACTAACTCAACTGGAAGCCGAGAGAATTTCCTCTTCCTGACCTCAAATTCATCACTGTAGTTGGCCCAGTGGTCCTCCAAATTCACCTTGTGGCAATACTCTTTACTAGCCTTCTTTTGGGCGTCTCCTGTAATATCAAACCTTGATCTCTTAGAATGAAAAGGTAGACCGAGGGTACTCATTTCTTCCTATGAAGCCTGGGCAAAAATAATGGAAGGACATGCTTCTCCAGTGCCAATCCTTAGGGGAAAATCTCCACCAAACTCTGTCTTGTGTTTGTCTTTCTTGACAATGGCATCAAAGTCACAGATCTCCCTAGTTACTTCCAACAATATAATGTGATCAGTGGGATACCTTGGAAGTCTGTACGGGGCCCTTTGGCAGCCATCAATCCGAATGTAGGAGAAAGTTGGGAATTGAATAAACCATGCCCCATATTTCTTGATGAGTTCTTTGGCTTGGTCTGAGATCTTGACATGCTCTGCCTCCTGAAGCATTCTGGTGATATACATGGTAAATGCATAATTTTCCCTCCTATAGTCCAAGCTTCCTAAATACAACTGAGGGAAAACTTCATAGATGATATCTTGTCTGAAAATTCCCTTTGTATCCAATCCCCTGTAGGGGTGGAATCTTGCAAGTGCATAGACCAGATATGAATTCATTGTGAAAGTCTTGGTTTGAAACACATTGGATAACTACTTGTGAATTACTTGGCTAATGACCCCTTCCCAATGGTAGTTAACTTTCTCTTGTTCCATCATTACAATCGCATGGCGCATCCAATTTTCAAATGTACCAGCACTCTTCAATCCAACCACCCTGCTAAGAAACGTGATGGCATCATAGTACTCCTTGAATTTTGCTATGAATAGCTGCTTGGGAAATTTAGAATAGTGAGACTTGGGCTTCTCCAGCCAGGAATTGATAAGCTGTTGTGATTTCACAGTCTCTTCATCGTAGAACTCCTGAGCTGCCTCAATGGTGAATCCCACCACATGAGACCGGTCTAGCATATCAAAGGTTTGGGTAATGGAGACCGGGTTGAGATTCACAATAATTCTCCCTTCAGGACCAATAATCCTCTTTGTGTCCTGATCATAGTGCCTGGCACACTCAAGGACCAACTCATAACACTGCACCGTAGAAGGGAAACCAACTACATGAGACAAGCCTGATTCCATCATCCTTCTAGTCACCAAAGGAGGATCCTTAGCTGCCATTCTTCCTTTAAACTCCTCATAGTCCCAAAGGCCAACATTTGTATTAGTGACTTCTAACCAGACATAAGTGATTTTTCTCTTAGGGACCTTGCTCTTAATGTCCATTTTAATCCTCTCTGCATAAGACATTGAGGAACCAGTTGCTGCCTTGCCAGATTCAGCCTACACTCAACATGGGAGTCATAGTAAAAACCATAGGAAAGCCAGGTTAATTCATCAAAACACCATTAGAATACATCTCATATAGTCAAGGTGTCATTAAATCTCATTTAAAATGATCTTACTAAACTTCGGGTTTCATAACCATCCGCGGATTCTGAGCTAGAGAGGAATTTTGGAAAATTATGGGCTAGACAGATTCCAGTGGAATAATCAATAAAACACCTACTAACAATTAAATCTGATCATTTTTCATCAATAAACCACATGGAAGATCCAAATATGACATGAAATAATCATTAAATATATCACAAATTATAAACAAATCCAATAATCTCACGTTCCTTTATACTTCATCAGATTTCGGGAAAATCTGTGAGGGATGGATTTCCATGAAGAACGAGCCAAAGAGGAACTTCGGGGAATCAGAGAGGCGCCAAATTTCAAAGAAATCCGGGCTCGACGGAAGTCCGCGGATAAGGAAAAACTCTGAACCAACGCAGATTTCGGGAACGAAGGTTTCACTTCGGCCAAACAAATTCATTTGGAAAGAAGTCACACCGAGTGGGGCATGTCTTGCTGAATGGTGGTATAGTAAACATATCGGTATGACCAAAGGGGAGTCGTGGTAAGGTCTTGGCGAATCCGTCTTGTCTCACTGACTTTTAGGGTCCGAGCAAACACTTCGGCCACACAAAGTTTTTCGATATGAGGTCTCAGCGAAGTTGCGATGTCTCGGCAACTAGCGATAGGTTTTGAATTCGGCCAGAGGTCTTGCCAACCACGTAATGTCTCGCCGACAAAAGATCTAACCCCACCAAGAAAGGAAGGGGTCACCATTAGGTCCTGGCGACCGCCGGTAGTCATGCCGAAAGTGCAAGCCTCGGCAAGAGTTGTGATCTTGCCAAAAGGTCTTGGTGACTTAGCAGGGTCTCAGCGACTGAGATGAATAGAGCTCGATGAAAGCAGAATGAGCTCGGTGAAATCTCTCGCTGAAGGATGGATGTTTCAGAGAAGCTAATGAGTATCGGTATAACTAGTGAATTCCGCTATGACCTCTGTCGACCAAGCCTTGTTTTGTTGAAAGTGCATAAAGAAATGTATGTCGATGAGAGACTTTCTTTCGGGGTGAGGTCTCAGCAACCAAATATGAACTTAGGAAGGCTTCACAGTGTAATACAAGGTGATCGATATGAAATCTCATTGACTTTGAAAGGTCACAGTGAATAAAATTTGGCAGGGGTGGATTATCCCGGACTGCGACGCTGAGTCACAATTTTACCCAGACACCAAATCGATCATGAATTTTGACATGTTTAACTCAGGACAAGCCAAGGATGGACCTTTCATAGATTTTCTTTGGGTTCTAGCTCTATTTTAAGATGAGATAACCTGACATGGCATTGCCCTAGGTTTGAAACCCTATTCATCCGCCATTAGCGCACAGGCAAGCTCAGAATTTAATTGTTTCAACTACTAAGTCATCACTAGGGTTTACTAATTACTCTCAGGAAAGATTCATCGAAATGCAAATAGATAAATGAGCTCAAAACTCACCTGGGAGATGACAAATGATGCAATACTAAACAACCCTAGCATGAAATAATCAAATATTCAGGAATTCAAGTCCCACTGGCTCTCATAACATCAACACGCCATTCATAATTCTCAATCAAAGGAAGGGCAATAAAAACATACCATTGTGACATAGGAGTCGATCTCAGAAGCAACAAATACGAAGCCCAATGGCATCCACAAAGAACAGATGCAGGAATGCACAAGAAATCGTCACTAAAATCCACAATTCGCCCGAATATCCCAAAACAAAGCCAACCAAATGCAAGAAAGCACTCCTCAACTCAAACAACAGAAAATAGTAAACATGATGGCACAAAAGACCTCAAAAATCAAGTTAAATACATCCTTCAAAGTACGCACGAAGCCATTAATGCAATTGATAGGACAGTCATAAAACATGGGAAGTCGACGACAGGGTGGAATCTGAAGAAATCTAGACCATACAGAAATCAGCGAAGACCAAGAATCTCCGAACCACAGGACCCAACCGGAAATCAAGCGGGATCCGGGAAAATCCGACCAGGGTGGAAAGTCCCGAATTAGGGAAAAAGCCCAAAATTTATTCAGAACTTAGGATTTTCAATGAATAGCCTGGGGAAACACTTAGGCAATCAAAATAAACACATTTAATCACATGCCTAAATCAGACAAAACCTCAAAAAAGAAAGGGCCAAGAAACCAAAACCAAAATGAAAGAGGGTCCCTGCCTTCAGCGGGGCATGTGTGCGAAGACTGCACAACAAATGGCAACTTCTGCTAGGAAAATGCTCCAGAGCATTTGATGATGAACAAGAATCAAGAACCTAGAATCTCTAGTTTTAATCTATCCATCAAACAAACAAGTCAGAATGCAAAGATTGAAAGAATCAGAACCAAAGAATAGACCAAACCTTCCATAAACCGAAAATCTAAGTGTGTGCACATGAGTTCATTTCCCTCCTTAAGTTACTACAGAAACCAAGTTCAGTCAAGTCAGGCTACGTAAGGATTCTAACTTCAAAAGAAACTTGGATAGGGCCTCGCTGCCAGTCAGGCATCCATAGCCCAGACGAGGTTATCGATGTGACTCTCCTAAACATAGCTCTACTGCCAGCTTGGCGTCCATAGCCTCAATAGAGATATTCAGGTACCCCTGATAAGTTGAATTTATTCTTTTGATATTCAATATTTCATTTTTCCTTCTTTTGATATTCTTTATGTCACTTTCATTTCAACCTATGAACAATGAAGCTCACACTCAGGGCTGAGAACCACAGTGGCGCTGAAGCAAAAATAAGATTTTTCACTTGACAAAACTTCACAAAGATTCCTATAGGAACATCAGGATTCTTAAGATATATGATAGATATAAGATTTTCATAATACTTCAAAGTCAAATCAAAACCAATGACCAATCTTCTATAAATCTAACATTAAGACTGTTGGCAATAGCAGAGACTTCAACCATCCTTTCAAGATGCAAGACTAGAGTTCACCAATGAAATAATTAGAACAATTCCAAAGAAGATAAATTTTCCATTCAGGTGCAACACATCCAGGAAAAAATAGAGAAACCCCCAAAGCAAGAGCAGAGCAAAACAAAACAAACCAAAAGCAAACCCAAAAGCAACCCAAAATCAACCCAAAAAGAAAAGTAGAAAGGGAAACCTAATCTAACTATATACAAGACAAGAGCTGAAAACAGCTCAAGACTGGAAATAATGCTTTAGATACTACCCATTGACAGGTAGTGGGATATCCTCTCCAGTGAGAGTTTTCAAATGAAAAACATTATCTCCCAGAATTTCTGAGATCTGGTAAGGACTGAGCCAAAGTTTATCAAATTTTTCATGCTCTCCCTTACGGTCGTGGGCTTTATCCCAATAAAGAACCAAGTCAGAAATTCTAAAAGCTTTAACCTTGGCTCTTTTATCAAACCATCTTTTGACTACCCCTTGGTGTTTAGCAAAGTTTTCCAGGGCTTCGTCCCTCTTTTCTTCAAGGTGTGACAGTTCTGCAAGTCTAGCCTCACGTTTATCTCCCTCATCATAATATTCATTAATGAACTGAAGGGTAGGAATTTTCAATTGAATGGGAAACACAGGCTCTAATCCATAAACCAGGTGATAGGGCGATATTCCTATGGAAGTCTTATGTCTGGTGCGATCTTCCCAAAGAGAAAATCTGAGCTGGGTATGCCAATCCTTCGGGTTTCTTTCTAATAATTTGTGAATGATAGTTAGGAGATTTTTTTTGGATGACTCAGCTAACCCATTGCCCTGAGGGTAATAGTTAGATGCAAATTTTATTATAACCCCATGGTCAAAAGCCCAATTAGAAAACTTCAAAGATGAAAACACAGGACCATTATCACAGACTAAAGAAATTGGACATCCAAAATGATTAAGAATACCTGATTCAAGGAAGTTAATTACTACCTCAGAAGTGCATTGCTTGCAAGCAAGAGCTTCGGTCTATCGTGTAAAATAATATGTAATGGTAAGGATATACCTATGACCAGTAGAGGAAGGCAGATTTATTGGACCTATGAAGTCCATTCCCCATTGTGCAAAGGGTTTTACCTCGAAGACCGGCTGGAGTGGGAGTGCGGCATACTTCTCTCTGGTAGTTGCAGTCTGACACACATAGCATGTCCTGACATGGTTGTGTGTATCCTTGAATAGTGTAGGCCAATAGTAACCAGCTCTCAGAATCTGGTTCGCTGTAGAAGGTGTTGATCCATGGCCTGTACCGTATCTGTCATAAAACTCCACCATCACTCTTTCAGACTCTGCCCTCCCTAGGCACCTCAAATAAACACCTTCATGGTTTTTCTTGTATAAGACAAATCCTTTCAACATGAAATTGTCACTCTTTAAGCGCATTGCCATTCTTTGTACCGAATTAAGATGATCAGGGCATCTCTTGGTCAGGAGGTAACGAACAATATCATCGTACCATTCTCCCGGAGAGACATCCTTTAAATTATAACTCTGGGTTGTAAGATCAGGGCCTGTTTCTGCCATTGTCTATGTGAGTCCTTGCCCTCTTACCAACTTCATGAGTTTAATCTCAATATCATATTCTTGTAGCATGGTTACCCACTTGAATCTGCATTCCCCTAGCTTGTTCTGCATCAGTAGCAGCTTAACCGCAGGATCAGGAACTATTGCAAAGATTTTGTTTCTGAGGATATAATGCCTGAATTTCTTTACTGCTCTAACCAAGGCATAAGCCTTCTTTTCCATGCTTGGATATCTTAGCTCCGCATCCTTCAATGGTGCACTCATGAACACTATGGGATGTTCATTTCCTTGATCCGACTTTTGAGTCAACATGGCAGCACAGGAATGATCAGAGGCAAATGAATATACATAGAACGGTTTAGCATAGTCTGGACTTACCAAAATAGGGGCTTCAACAATAGCCCTCTTTATCTCTGTGAATGCCTCCTTTTCCTCTGCATTCCATTCGATTTTGGCCTCCTGCTTCAACATCGCATTCAGTGGTTTAACTATTTCTGTGAACCCAGTGATGAACTTCCTCACAAAGTTGATCTTACCAAAGAATGATTTCATTTCCTTTTTACTGGCAAGCGGTGGAATCTTAAGAATGAATTTTATACATTTTGGATCAATGGCAATCCCCTTTTCAGAGAGAACATGCCCCAACAATTTACCTTTTGCCACTCCACAGATGCATTTCTTTGGGTTGAGAGATATCCCAAACTCTCTACATTTTTGAAAAACTTTGCATAAATCCGAGATATGATCACCTCTCTTCTTGGAAAAGACAGTTAGATCATCCATATAGATGATTATGCATTTACCAATTATGTCTTTAAAGGAAATATCCATCGCTCTTTGGAATGTGGCTCCAACATTAATTAAGCCAAAAGGCATCCTTCTATAGGAAAAAGTGCCCCACTTGGTGGTAAAAGTAGTCTTGTGCTTGTCCTCATACTGCACCATGAACTGATTGTATCCCAAATAACCATCCAAGAAGGACATCATCTGAGATCCATTGACAACCTGGAGCACTTCATCTAGTGAGGGTACTAGATAATTTTCTTTCTCTGAGGCTCTGTTCAGGTTTCTGAAATCTACACATAGTCTGATTTCACCATTTTTCTTTCATATTGGCACCAAGTTTGCAACCCAAGTAGAGTGTCTAACCGAGAATATTATCCTTGCAAACAACAATTTTTGCACTTCCTTCTGTATTATGGGCTCCAGTAAAGTATTGATGGGCCTTTGCCTCTGTCTGAAAGGCTTTACTCCTGGATTGAGAGGGATAGTATGGGTTATGATTGATGTATCATAAGTCTTTAGGTCTTCATAACTCCAGGCTATCACATTTGGATATCTATGTAATGCACCAATGATTCCTTGTCTTTCTTCTGGAGTGCACACTTTGCCAATGAGAACATTTTTGACATCCTCCTGAGTTCCCATATTATACTTGTCACATTGTCCACTAATGGACTCTTTCCTGGCATCTTGTTCTTGATCCTTAACCTTGTCCAAATCAAAGATCCTCTCTAGTTGCACCATCCCCTAGGAATTGTGTTGGTCTTCAGGTTAATTACCCCTTCCAAGTCCAACTCAGCTTCTTGGAGCTCAGTTTGTCAATGATTTGAGCAGCAAAGACATCAGTACTAGTAATAAAATCTAAGATATGCTTATCATCCTCAAATACCTGGAAGTTGGTGATATTATTAGGTACTGAGGGTACTGGTGTCAACTCCATAGTAAACTTCTTTAGTCTGGCAAGAGAAAGAGGCTGCAAGGTACTAGCTGCCTGAGCAAGAGAGTCGGTTGTCTGGTTCTTATTTCATGGAATCAGTTGAATGTTGAAGGCATCAAGTCCTTCAATGAGGTCCCACACTCTATGTCTATAGTTAGTCATTCTCCGGTCATGACAAGAGTACTATCTCCTAACTTGCTTGACCACTAACTCAGAATCTCCAAAAACTTGCAATATTTTAACTTTCTTCTTCAATGCCATTAACAACCCATGCACCAAGGCCTCATATTCGGCTACATTATTCGTACAATGAAATTGAAGCCTGTGAGCAGCAAAAAATGTCTTACCTCTCGGACTAATTAAATCGAAGCCTGCCCCGGCTCCATTCTTGGATTTGGACCCATCGAACCTCAAAGTCCAACAATCAACAACTACAGAGTTTCCTTCCTTTTCACTTACATTGATACTGTCAGATGGCCTTTTAGAAGGCATCACTCTTTTCCCTTTAGGATCTTCTTGGACATTCAGGATATCAATTTTGGCTACAGGAGTGGGGTTGATACGTTCCTGTATTTGTTCCACTGTAGCCTGGCATAAGCAACAGTCTAGTTCTGAATGGGAAGCATTATGCACTTTGCACCAATTGGGTAAGAGTAGCTCTCCAAAGTTCATCCTTCTTCCCAGCTGAACCTGATCTTCAATGTACTTCTGAATGAACTCTTGAAAATTATCCAGCAAAGCCAGCTGACTATCTTCCAGACCACTATCATCTTCAGCCGGTTCAATAAGGACTTCAGTACCACTGGATTCTACTGCAAGGTCAACAGGTTCTGTGTGGAACATAAGAACTTCCTCCATATCTGGCTCTTCAAGAGGAGTAGCAAGCATATAGTTACCCATACTAACTTCTGATACCAGAAACTCAGTAGAAGTTTTTTGATATTTTGTAATCATATACTTCATTCTGGGTTCTCTTTCAATTCTACTCTGGTTTGACACTCCCTTCCAGGGAAGCCACATATGGGAGTGATTAGTAGAGACATATCCATTCAAGGCCCTGGTAAAGTCTCTCCCCAGGATTAGGCCATATGCATCAGGTATGTTAGCCACTTGTATATTGATAACCTGCTGAATCCTAGGATCAGAAGCAATTTGCATATGAATCATATTTAATTCTCCCACAACATTGACTTCAATTCGATCTAGTTGTGTGACTTTCTTTTGTGAGTCAGTAGGAGTAATTCCCATAGTTCGACATACACCGAAAGGAATCACATTGGTTGAGGCACCAGAATCCAGCAAATAATTATGCAGATTCTTACCAAATATTCTAACAGAAATCAAGAAGGGGGGTGTGACTGTCTTCCCTTGAAATAGAGTTAAGGGAGTATCTACTTGAGCAACTTGAGATTTGTCCCTTTCTTTCCCAGCATCCCCAAGGGGCATATGGACTTGATTATGGGTTTGATTTTTCTTTCCTATTGACTGAGAACTAGATACTCTATTAACATTCTCGCTAACTGATTTATCATGTAACATGGAATTTGCATTGTAAGATCCTAAGACTGCATTCCTAATGGATGAAAGTCTTAATAACTCGAATGCAAATAGATTTACCTTCAATTTTCAGAGTTCTTCGGCAACATATGTGGCCAATTGTTCTTCATTCAAATTAGTAGGAGTCTCCCTCGGGTATTCCACCATCTTTTCTTTATTTGCATCAGCATTTCTTCCTTTTGGTACATCAGCATGTCCTGGTTCTTGAGATAAATATTGTTGGGACACCTGAGGCAGTGATGGATTATTGCTAGCATTAGGGTCTGGAGGTGTGTTGAAATTATTCGGTGGAATGGAATTAGTAAAGGGGCCTCCAGCCTGTGGGCACCTATGTGGCAACTCCTTCAAGTCATACTTCCTGACCGGTCTCTGGAAGGTCTGCACTTCCTCAATGTAAGCTTCCTCCTTGACATAAGCTTGTCCTTCATCTCTGGGACCATTATCATTCATTTGATTCTTGTCAAATAACTGTCATTTCATCCCCATTGCACACCTGGTCTACCTCTTCCTCCAACTGGTCAGATTCCTCTTCAGGTACATTCTCCCCACTTTGTGGAAAAGGAGCATGATTCAATACCAACACTGGTGAATCATAAGGGATAGAAGGTACTATTTCTTGACCGCTTGCATTGTTCTCCACTTCATACTGAAAGATCGAGGCTGTTTTTTAGAATTCTTGACAGTCTAACTTAGAATGTTGACTGGTCTTGTGGAGCCTACACCACCCTGATAAGGCAGCCTTAGCTAGATATACACCGCCAGGAGGCTTTTCTTGATTAACTGGTTGATTGGTAGACTGATTGACAGGTTGACTAACTGGTTGATCCAATGGGGTGGGGACTCCTCCATTGTTAGGACCTATGTTCCAAGTCCTGTTTTGTCCTGACTGTTGCCTTCTATCGAATCCTTGTCCACCACTTGGTGCTCTGTCAAAGTTCTGACCTAAGGATTGTCCCTTATCATAGTTTTGTCTTCTATCATTATTATACCCTCTGCCATTATTAAATCCCCTGTCATTGGTATACCCCCTTTCATTGTTGTAACCTATGTCCTTGTTATATCCTTTGTCGTTGTTGTATCCCCTTTCATTATTGTATCCTCAATCATGACGTTGCCCTCTATCAAATTTCTGTCAATGTGGATTCTCTTTGTTCTTATTGGATTGCATATTCCTTTGAGCAGCCTGCAACTGACTATTCTGGTTTCTCAAGTAAGTCACCTCCATATTCAGCTTCTTTATTTGCTTAGACAATTCATCTAGTCTCTCCTTGTCAGGATTACTATATGAAGGTTGACACGCATTATTTTGGGAATACCCTACTGCAGCATTGGCATTTAGCGATTGGTTCAAGACTTCAAAATTCTACAGGTATGAAGGATAACTAGTCTAAGGCTGGATATGTAGGGGTTGATTCACACTTTGTTGAGGTTAACTCATCGTAGATAACACTTGTCCCACAGGAAGTCCTGGGTGAGGGACCAAAGGCAGCTGGGGTATTGGATTCATGATTGGAGTATGGTTTGCTAGAGCTTGGTTGAGAGCTAGAACTTGTCTAGGGTGAGCAATGGGTCCTAATGAGGGTAAAGGCCTAGACAGGTGTTGCCTTAGATTAGTGTTAACTTTCACAGCCTCTCCATATGCATCGAGTAGACTAGCAGGGGGGTTATTACTCCACTTCATAAAGTTAGCTGTCAAACTATCAAGTCCCTCATAATAAACTTCTAGAGCAATGGGCTCATCAACAAAATAAGGGGTTTGTAATTTGGTATAAGCACGATGAAACCTATTGTTGAAAGATCCTATAGGCTCATTGACCTCCTTTTTCACATTGGTGAACTGACGGTAAAGCTCATTGGAACTAATGGGAATTCGAAACTTCTGCAAAAAGGCAGCCTCTAGCTAAGTCCAATCTTGGATAGATCCAACCGGTAAATGGTTGTACCAATAGAATGCATCTTCTCCTAATGAATAAGGAAATATCCTACATGCTACATCCTCATGGTTTATCCCTTTATCCTTAAGGCCAATCTGAAAGATCCTAATGTGTTCCTTAGTAGTTCTATTGGGATCATTGACATGGAATTTTGAACAAAAGTGCTCAGGGTTTTTGGGCATGACATTGTATGTGGAAAAAATCAATGGAGATGGGTTGGTTGCTAAGAAAGCCATTGGTGGAGGTGGGGGTGGTAATGGCTGATTTATGACTGGCTGAGGTCATGGACTGGGAGTGCTCTTAGACTCAAATGAACCTAATGAAGATGGGGATCATGGAGTTGTGGGGGGTGGATAGGATGATGATGATTCTCCCCTTTTGTTGGTCCTTCTTGACCTAGCAGGGTCTAGTAATTCCTGAAATTCTTCCTTTCCTGGAACAGATCTTGTCCTTCTTTTGAATCTCTTAGGAGAGATGGCATTCAAAAATCAATCCAGCTTGCTTGTTCAGGCCCTCCTTCTAGCGCCAATCTATTGATGGTGTTTTATGCACAACAACAACTCAAACAGAATGTAATATCCTATCTCACTTGAAAGGTAAATCTCTATCAGCAAGCCTCAAGAGATAACCCCAAGGTCTCTAATGTCAGGTCTTGAAAATGCATGAACAACTCAGTGATAAAATGTGAAAATGTTGGTAATCACAGTGGGACCTTACTACAAGCAAAACGCTGAATCTCGACTTATTAGATTTAACAATATGATGATACTTCAATCCTAGTTCTAACCCAATAATCAAAGAAATAGAAAAGATAAGGGTTTCAAAGAGATTTCTAAATCTAATATTACTCCTAAGATTAACAATGCAAATGACAAACACTGAAATGGACCAATCCTTCAAAACTAATCTCTACTTGACCTAGATAAATCTGCAATCTTATAGAAAACAGTGCAATATTCTAAGGTGTTAAGATTTTCAAATCATGAACATTCATTCGACAACCCTTTTTGTAGTTGAAATGAACAAATCCTCACAATCAAACTAAGCACACGGAATATGAAGTCTAGGCTAACTTTGCAAAGCAACTAACAATCAGTTGGTTGCAAAAAGTATGGACTGAAGGATTGCTACAACATTCAAGTATCAAATCACAAACATTATTGAATCAAATCTAATCTAAATGTTAACTTCCTCAAAGAAATTTTAAAGATGGAATAACAAGAACCATACAAGACAAGAGAATACAAATATGGCACCAAATCACAATGTCATTACTTGCATCCGAATTATCCACTGTAGCAACAATTCTAGCTTTCTGTTACAATATTTTCCTGAGAATACCTAATTGCTAACTTGCTTCTAACTATCTCTGCTCTATTCTACTTCTATCTTTTAATTACAAATTCTAACTATCTAGCCCTTACAAATGAGGCAAAATGCCCAATATATAGAATCCCCCAGAAAACCCGTAAGCGAAGCAAGAGCCTGCAGCATTAATGGCACAACAACTTGGTCAAGAGAAACCCACGGTCAGTAAAATAAGCATTAAATGCCTGTTCCATCCAAGTCTGCCTAGGATCCGCAATGCAGTTCAGACCAATGCGTGGGAAGATAATAGGGAAGCACAAATCACATTGCAACCTATCATTAGCTCCCTTCCCTATTATCCTGATTCCGATCTAGCTCTTCATGTACTTTCAAGAATGCCCCATCCAAGTCGGCTACTGGTGGTAGGGGCAGAACCCTAAGTCGATTCTCAATGGACTCAATCTCTTCTCTTGACCGTTTGACCGACCTATCCCAATCTGTCTTATACGTTAGGTACTTATCAATAACTGCAAGGTAGGTGGCCACATCATCCAACTGGTGCTCAGAAAAAGAACCATCCTCAAGTGGTGCGTAGACGTCATGCCACCATTTCCTCAATTGTTCCAGGCTCAAGTACTTGGGTGCGATCTTCCTTCTTCCCATCATAATTTCAAAGAAGGAAATCGATCCATTGTAGACACCAACTAGGGTATCATCAATCTACTTCCTTTGCTTATAAATTTTCTTCAATACCTTATGCCTGATCTGCAATGCCTCATACCATTCCCATGGTTCGGAAGCTCTAGAAGAAGGATGGATTCTGTCACTTACCAACCTGTCCCGGGTGTACTCCATTATAGTTCTAGTTTTCTGCAGAAGGAAATATGTATCTTCTTTATCCTGTGCCGACACCTTCTTCAACCACTCAGTTGCCATGATAGCATCCTTCCCAGTTGACATAATTTCCTTAATAGCTTCATCACCCTTTATTTGGACTCCTTTCAACCAATTCATAGTGGCAACAGTGGAAGCTTTCATCTTTTCTAGCTCGGTGATGGTCTCTTGAGGTAGAGGATTTGCAGCAGAGGAAGAAGGGTTAATGGACTGTAGTGGTTTCATTAAGTCTTCCAAGCATTTCTTGAGATTTTTATTTTCTTTCTTTAGCTCCTGCTTGGTCTTCATTTCCTTCCTCAATCTACCCACAATAACTGCACTAGACCCCTCATAATTTTCAATGTCTTGCTCGATCGATGTAGGCCCTAGATTGAAAGTCTGAATATTGTAATCCTTACAAGCCACATCATCTCTATTTTTATCTAGAGAAGGGGTGGAAATGTGAACCACCCTATCATGAGCCTCATCCCTTTCAATCCTCGAGATCACCCTAGCTCTCTTCTTACTTTTATCCTTTCTAATTGTGGCTAGTAGTGCATCCCAATTCAGTGGACTATCTTCCACAACAACTTGCTTTCTCTTTATCTCCTTGTCCATCCAACCAGGAACAGTGGGCTCCAATTGCACATGGCTCCACCCCATTTCTTCTCGTTGATCTCCTGCTATCTCCTCTCCCAAATTTTATTTCTCAGGAGTCTCATCCGTCTTACTTTCTTTCTCTTCAACTTGTTTCTCCTCAGGCATAGGCGAGGGAACCTTCACTGTTTCCTCCTCTCCTGGAGGGACTTCTTCAGTTCTAACAGGGGAATCCGCATATGCAACCATAGGGGACTACATTATCTTTTCAATTTCTGCCTCTGCCCCATGAAGATCACCTTCATGAAACTCCTCTCCTTCAGTATATGGATGATCTTCAACATCCTCTGACTCACTAGGTTTACCTTGAGCTTCATGAGCAAAAGGCACATCATCATGCTGCTCCTCATAAGAAACCACTGGAGGGAGATCTGCCCTAGGCATACTGTCTTTGGGAGAAGGATTCCTAGACCTCCTTGCATACACCTTGGCCTTCTCCTCTGAACTTTCAACATTTATCACTGGTGGAGCCACTTCTTCCTCCCCAGCCTTGGAGCTTGCCTTTTCTGACAATTTTATGATTCTTCTCCTCTTGGGCACTGACACATCAACCTCAGAACCCTGATTTTCAGTCTCTTTTTGTTTAGTCCTCTTAGTCCTTGTCCTCTTCCTGGACTTTGGCTTTCGTTTCCTTTCTGTCTCCTGGGCCTATGTTACTTGAACACCTTTTATCTTGATTTTGAATGGAGAATCCAACTTACCCTTTCCCTTGGGATCCTACTCGATAGATTCTTCAGAGGTGGAGTGGGGATCCGAATATCCCATTAGTGCATAGGTGCACTGTACACCATTATTTTCTAGCTCCCACATCTTATGTTTCAACCACATCCTAGTAAATTTGATAACTGGATCCATTAGTTGTTTCAATTCTGTATTTTCCTCCTCTAACCAATCCACATCACCAATTGTTCTATCTTTTATGGCCTCATAGGCATGATCCTAGATCAAGTTTCCATCGTCCTCCAATTGATTGGGAACTACCTTTACATTATACAACCATACTGACTCAACTGGAAGCCAAGAGAATTTCCCCTTCCTGACCTCAAATTCATCACTGTAGTTGGCCCAGTAGTCCTCCAAATTCACCTTGTGGAAATACTCTTTACTAGCCTTCTTTTGGACCTCTCCTGTAATATCAAACATTAATATCTTAGAATGAAAAGGCAGACCGAGGGTACTCATTTCTTCCTCTGAAGCCTAGGAAGAAATAATGGAAGGACACGCTTCTCCAATGCCAATCCTTAGGGGAAAATCTCCACCAAACCCTGTCTTGTGTTTGTCTTTCTTGACAATGGCATCAAAGTCACAGATCTGCCTAGTTACTTCCAACAATATAATGTGATCAGTGGGATACCTTGGAAGTCTTTACGGGGCCCTTTGGCAGCCATCAATCCGAATGTAGGAGAAAGTTGGGAACTGAATAAACCATGCCCCATATTTTTTGATGAGTTCTTTGGCTTGGTCTGAGATCCTGACATGTTGTGCCTCCTAAAGTATTATGGTGATATACATGGTAAATGCATCATTTTCCCTCCTATAGTCTGAGCTTCCTAAATACAATTGAGGGAAAAATTCATAGATGATATCCTGTCCGAAAATTCCCTTTGTATCCAATCCCCTGTAGGGGTGGAATCTTGTAAGTGAATAGACCAAATATGAAGTCATTGTGAATGTCTTGGTTTGCAACACATTGGATAACTGCTTGTGAATTACTTGGCTAATGACCCCTGCCCAATGGTAGTTAAATTTCTCTCTTTCCATCCTTACAATCGCATGGCACATCCAATTTTCAAATGTACCAGCACTCTTCAATCCAACCACCCTGCTAAGAAATGTGATGGCATCATAGTACTCCTTGAATTTTGCTCTGAATAGCTGCTTGGGAAATTTAGAATAGTGAGACTTGGGCTTCTCCAGCCAGGAATTGATAAGCTGTTGTGATTTCATAGTCTGTTCATCGTAGAACTCTTGAGCTGCCTCAATGGTGAATCCCACCACATGAGACCGGTCTAGCATATCAAAGGTTTGGGCAATGGAGACTGGGTTGAGATTCACAATAATTCTCCTTTGAGGACCAATAATCCTCTGTGTGTCTTGATCATAGTGCCTAGCGCACTCAAGGACCAACTCATAACACTGCACCGTAGAAGGGGCTACATGAGACAAGCATGTATCCATCATCCTTCTAGTCACCAAAGGAGGATCCTTAGCCACCATTCTTCCTTTAAACTCCTCATAGTCCCAAAGGCCAACATTTGTATCAATGACTTCTAACCAGACGGAAGTGATTTTTCTCTCAGGGACCTTGCTCTTAATGTCCATTTTAATCATCTCTACATCAGACATTGAGGAACCAACTACTGCCTTGCCAAATTCAGCCTATACTCAACATGGGAGTCATAGTAAAAACCACAGGAAAGCCAGGTCAATTCATCAAAACACCATTAGAATACATCTCATATAGTCAAGGTGTCATTAAATCTCATTTAAAATGATCTTACTAAACTTCCGGTTTCAGAACCATCCGAGGATTATGAGCCAGAGAGGAATTTCGGAAAATTCTGGGCCAAAAGGATTCCAGTGGAATAATCAATAAAACACCTACTAACAATTAAATCTGATCATTTTTCATCAATAAACCACATGGGAGATCCAAATATGACATGAAATAATCATTAAATGTATCACAAATCATAAACAAATCCAATTATCTCACGTTCCTTTATACTTCATCAGATTTCGGGAAAATTTGTGAGGGACGGATTTCTGCAAAGAACGAGCCAAAGAGGAACTTCGGGGAATTAGAGAGGCGCCAGATTTTGAAGAAATCCAAGCTCGACAGAAGTTCGTGGATAAGGAAAAACTTTGAACCAATGCAGATTCTGGGAACGAAGTTTTCACTTCAGCCAAACAAATTCATTTGGAAAGAAGTCACACCGAGTGGCGCATGTCTTGCTGAACGGTGGTAAAGCAAACATATCGGTATCACCAAAGGGGAGTCGGGGTAAGGTCTTGGCGAATCCATCTTTTCTCACCAAATTTTAGGGTCCGAGCAAACACTTTGGCCAAACAAATTTTTTCGATATGAGGTCTCATTGAAGTTGCGATGTCTCAGCGACTAGCGATAGGTTTTGAATTCAGCCAAAGGTCTTGCCAACCGCGTAATGTCTCGCCGACAGAAGATCTGACCCTGCCAAGAAAGGAAGGGGTCTCCATTAGGTCCTAGCGGCTATCGGTAGTCACGCCGAAAGCGCAAGCCTCGACAAGAGTTGTGATCTCACCAAAAGGTCTTGGTGACTTAGCAGGGTCTCAGCGACTGAGATGAACAGAGCTCGACGAAAGAGGAATGAGCTCGGTGAAAGGTCTCACCGAAGGATGGATGTTTCAACAAAGCTAATGAGTATCGATATAACTAGTGAATTCCGCTATGACCTCTTGCCGACCAAGGCTTGTTTTGTCGAAAGCGCATAAAGAAATGTATGTTGGTGAGAGACTTTCTTTCGGGGTGAGGTCTTAGTGACCAAATATGAACTTAGGAAGGCTTCTCAGCGAAATACAGGGTGATCGATATGACATCTCACCGACTTTGAAAGATCATAGCAAATAAAATTCGACAGGGGTGGATTATCCCAGACTGCAACGCTGAGTCACGATTTTACCCAGACACCAAATCGATCATCAATTTCGACATGTTTAACTCAGGACAAGCTAGGGATGGACCTTTCATAGATTTTCTTTGCATTCTAGGTCTATTTTAAGATGAGATAACCTGACATGGCATTGCCCTAGGTTTAAAACCCTATTCATCCGCCATTAGCGCACAGGAAAGCTCAGAATTTAAGTGTTTCAACTGCTAAGTCATCACTAGGGTTTACTAATTACTCTTAGGCAAGATTCATCGAAATGCAAACAGATAAATGAGCTCAAAAATCACCTGGGAGATGACAAATGATGCAATACTAAACAACCCTAGCATGAAATAATCAAATATTCAGGAATTCAAGTCCCACCGGCTCTCATAACATCAACACGCCATTCATAATTCTCAATCAAAGGAAGGGCAATAAAAACATACCATTGTGACATGGGAGTCAATCTCAGAAGTAGCAAATGTGAAGCCCAATGGCGTCCACAAAGAACAGACGTAGGAATGCACAAGAAATCATCACTAAAATCCACAATTTTCCCGAATATCCCAAAACAAAGCCAACCAAACACAAGAAAGCACTCCTCAGCTCAAACAATGGCAAATAGTAAACATGATGGCACAAAAGACCTCAAAAATCAAGTTAAATACATCCTTCAAAGCACACACGAAGCCATTAATGCAATCGATAGGATAGTCAGAAAACCCTGGAAGTCGACGACAGGGCGAAATCCGGTGAAATCCGGACCATGCGGAAATCCGCGAAGACCAAGAATCTTCGAACCACATGACCCAACCGGAAATCAGGCGGGATCCGGGAAAATCCGACCAGGGTGGAAAGTCCCGAATCAAGGCAAAAGCCCGAAATTTATCCAAAACTTAAGATTTTCAATGAATAGCTTGGGGAAACACTTAGGCAATCAAAATAAACACATTTAAGCACATGCCTAAATCAAACAAAACCTCAAAAAAGAAAGGGCCAAGAAACCAAAACCGAAACGAAAGAGGGTCCCTGCCTTCAACGGGGCATGTGTGCGAAAACTGCACAACACAAATGATGGGGAAATTGGAGCTACACTTCGCAAGGCCCGATGTTCCATGATTTACTCTCTAGTAAGTTCAAATGGATTTTTTGTAATGTCTTCAATCTCATATGGCCCTGATGGAGATGATGGTTGTTGTGATGGGGTAACTTAACTTCTTGGATCAAATTCTAGAGGATTTGGATCACTTGAGGTAAATGTGACTTTTTTTCTCCATGATTCTCTTGTGTTGTGATCTTGTCTTTACCATAAATTTTGGGTCACCTCTAGGAGAGTTGTGTTGAGATTTGTAATGTTTGAACTCTTTAGTTGACTAAAATCTAGGTAAAAGGGACTTTCTATGTCTTTTTGGAGAAATGGTGATAATGGGAGATGAAAATATGGGTTATGTGGGAAGTGATCTTTGCAAACGTTTCGGAACAACACTTTTGACTTGAGTTTGATATTTTTATGTTTAGATAAAGGATGTTGATGAACTTTGAAATCTTTAGGGTAGACTCGTGACCTTCAAGATAAACTAGTTCAAAGATGATAACTAACTTAATTAAGTGCATGGAAAAGGATTCATTTCACATAAAAAGTAGCTAAGTTAGGGGTTGGTTTGATAGATGTTTTAAGTCAAAACGTGTTGGGGCATTCAATTTTTTTGCAAATTTTGGTGAAGTGAAGGATTAAATTTTGACAGAGGGGTGGAGGAAATGTTTGACCCAATGTTGACTTAGAGTGAATCTTTGTTTGATAAGACCAAGGTAGTGAGAAACATGCTATACCTATAAAGTTTTCAAATACTAAAGAACCAATGTTTTAGATAAGTGCATTATCATGAAAAAGATAAGGGTTTTGACTCTAAAAGAATACATACAATTCTGGACTATTCCTTGAAGCATGTTTATAAAAGTTTGCTACCAACCAGTTTCTATTTTGGTAAAGTGCTAAAAGATGTCTTTTGATAGCTTTTGGACTATGATTCCTAAGTTTAAAGTGACGACCTGTAGAACTTCTTTTGAGTATTTTGATTTTGCATGCCACGCGAGTGGTGGTAATATGTGCCTTCCAGCCACAATAACAGTTTGTTCCTCTTCTTCGTCTAATATTTTTGTTGTGTTTCTCCACTCAATGGGTGTTTCTTTTGTTTCAAAAGTGAAGCTTCTCAAACTACTAATTGTATTGGTTTGTTCTTTGTTAATGTGTTCAAAGTTTGGTTGAATGATATCACCTTCAAGGTTAGGTTGTTCAATGAGAGTGATCGGTCTCCAAATAGTCATGTGGGGTTCAATTGTGTCAATTTATCTTGCTTAAGTGAGTTTCTTTTTACCACAAACACTTGTCTTGATTTTATTTTCAAACTAGATGTCTATGTCAAAAACATCATAAATTTCAAAAGATCCATTTTTTGAAAAGGATGAAGTTGAAGCCATAGTTTGCTTATGTTAACTTTGGAAAATATGGATTGAGATATAAGTCAAGATATTTAGAAATCCTTAGGACAAGAATTAATATCAAGGCTATTTCAAAAGGTATCCATACTTAGACCAAAGTGTTTGAAAGTTTGAGGAAGATTGTGAATGTTTGTTTGTAATGTTTTGGAACCAAGCAAAGTATTAAACTAACTCACAAGCATTTACAACCTTAGGTTCAGAAGATACTACTTGCTAAATCTCCACTTGGATTTCTCCAAACACTGAGACAATGTGAATAGATAGAGATTTGGTGACATTTTCTCCCTTCCATAGCACACACTTCTTTGGACCACCATATCTCAAATCCTGAAGATCCAAAGATCCTAAGGATTTTCTTGTTTCGACAATTGAATAATAAAATGTGGGGTGGCTCTAGAACGACCATTCCTACACCAACAAGCATAAAGGTTTTTGGCTTCTAAATAGTTGGTTCGTAATAAGGGCTTTCATTCAAGGTGGCCATACATGTGGCAAGATTAGCTTGAGATTATGGAGAATCAAGAGGCCTCCCATTCTCTTGCTAAGAAGAGATTTTAACGTATCACATGGATACTAAGGGTGACACTTGTCGATATGACGCATCCACACCTATTGTTTATGACTTTTGTCTCAAACACATTTTTATATAGTGACTTGAAAGAGCTTGGCTTTAGCTCATTACCACTTGGGTTGTTCCCTCCTTTCAAAGCGGGGAGGTAGGCCCTCTAAAGATAAACAATAGCAAGGAAGTATGTTTTTAGTTCGATCATTCCAGTTTGCATGAAACAAGGAGAGAACACACACCACGCCTTTTCCCTACACTAGCAAAGGGGTTCATTTTTAATCCAAATTGAAAGATGTAGGTGATTATACAAAGTGTTAAGGAATGTTTCTGATTCTCAAGATCATCGAGTGGCGCGAGAGAATTGCATACTCATTCACTAACAAATATGTAAATCAAAACATAGCAAACACTCGTTAATTTTAACCCCTAAAGCTAAGATGAATTTATTTTATGCACCAAATGAAATGTTAAGTTGTTTTATCCAATTTTAAACCCAAAGTAAAATGATGAAGTGAGGGTTCAATTTTAGTCTCGTTTGAGCGTTCTTTTTAAACCCAAATGAAAATTAGTGTGGTCCTAAAGCATAAAATGAAAAGCATGATAGATGAGTTATAATTGCCCCAAAAGAGTCAAACACTTGTTACAATTATAAGATTCAAAGATGAGAATGCTTTTTCACTTTTCCTTTTATCGTCCAACTTGTAAAACCCCGTTAGTCTAAAAACCAGAACAATGTTAGAGGCATGTTAGTAATCTGATGAAGTGAAAAAATTAAAACACATTCTAAAAAATGATCGTCAATTTTCTTACCAGAGTTGGGCATTGCTATTCATAATAGCGTGACTTTGGTGAACTTGGGCATTGCTCTACAGAGAAACTATTGGTGATGATAGCATCTCTATTTGAGGAGCGTCGTCATTTGCAAATTTCAATACATCTAAAAAGTATTAGCGTCATAGTTTAGTTTAATCAGTGTCAAGATATTAAATAGGCATTATTGTTTTAGATGAAAATAGTGTTGCTATATGGCGATGCCCAGTAAAGGCATCACTGAAATTCCTTTGAGCATCGTTGTATCTTGCAAAAGTCAGAAAAAATGAAATTCGAGATAGAAATTGATTAAATTCGATTGGTTTTCCCTCCTAGCACTAGAATGTGATTGGACGAATTAGTATGGGTCGATTACACTTGATCCATGAAGAATCAAAGCATAACGAAGCCACTAACATTGAATCTCAATAGGATCATTCAAATAAAAATTAAACTAAACATTTATCAAAACTAAGCATTCTAGACTACGAAAGCGTTTAAATGTCTACTCTAATCCATTCAAAACTTATCTCGTTGTGGGAGTGGTGTCGCGTTGATGTGGAATGACAACCCTTTCCCAATCTCGTGGATAAATGAGCTTGTTCCAATCAATTTTATTGAAGAAAACTGATGGAACGATTGTGAGATGTGTATGAAAACATGATCTTAATCTAAATAAGCATGATGCAAGTTAGTTTAATATTATTTTATGCTAAATGATGAAGATATAAAAATGCTAAGATAATTCTAAATGGATTCTAACCTAATAGATCCAAACACCAATTAATTAAACATGCTACATGGATGCATTATGTGATCATGGAAGCTATTAATGGTAGCTTAAAGCTAATTAATACAATTAAAATAAACTAAAAGATCCTAGATGTGTGCTAAATATGAGTGTGAGTGTCAGTGATTTTAACAGCATAACTTTGATGTTAAAAGATAGATCCCTTTGTCTCCAAATAGTGATTTATTTATAGGAGAGAAAATGAGAAATGAATGGTTGAATCAAAAAAGCTAATCAATGGTCAAGGATGGAGGAAATTGGAGGCATGGATCATGGATTCTCATCAACGGGTGAGAATGCAATATGAGATTTAATCAAGGGCTAACATTCCTTCAAACAAACACACTTTCAACTTGTCCAAGAGGTCATAAGTTAACTTGCACAAGAGGTCACAAGTTAACTTGCTCAAGAAGCTAAGTAAGTTTGTTGAGAAAAAGGAATATTCCCCTTTTTCATGAGTGAGGAGAGAGAATATTATTTGGAATATTCTCATGGGTGAGGAAAAAAGGATGATTTAGTTAATTAAAACTAAATTAAATTGTGCAAAGGAACCATGGGAATATTCCTTTTTTGGATGAATGTGCAAAGGAGAAATATTCCCTTGCAAGTGGGGGGGAATTAGATTTAATTGATAATTGATAATATTAATTATGCAATTAGGGGATTTAGAAGAATTAGATGATATTCATTAAATAAAATGATTTAATGAATGGGGGAAAGGTGGAATGACATTTAATTAAATACCTTAGGGTTATTTAATTAAATAAGAAGATTTAGGGATTTATATTAAATAGTTTGATTTATTTAATTTAACAGGATGAAGTGTTAGCATGAAAGGGGATGAATTCATCTAATTAGATTAATTAGATTAATAGATGAAAATGATGTAATTAATTAAATAGTTAGGCTAATTTAATTAATTAAGCAAAAAGATGATGGATTTCAAGACAAAATGATGTTAGTATACCTAATTCGAGTGCATAATATCATTGAAGACATTTTTAAGTGTCTATAAGATCAAAAGGTCTTCTCCCAACGATTGCCACAAGTTGAACATCAGATATTAGTAACCAAAAACCTTTGTCCTAATAAAAGAAAAAAATGAAAATCTTAGATTTGTACCCTCTTTTTTTCTATGATAGTTGGATGCCGTGCATAGAAGCTCAAATGAGGTACTATAATGTGTCACAAAAAGTGACAGATGTGGATTACAAAACAACAACTGTGGCATAGGGAATAGTGACTATGGCTCACAATGAGATGATTATGTCATTCTAGGGCACAATTGCGACACAAAACTTGTAGCTGCAAGAACACAAAGATCTGACAAGAAACAACAAATCTAATGGTGCAAATGATGTAAGAAGATTGTTAGAATATTAGAATAATAACCAATAGCCAATAAAATTATTTGAAGCAACAATGGTTGAATGATTTTTATTTTTGTAAGACAACAATTAGATGCATCATTCTGGGCAAAAGATGTAGTGTGGAAGACCTTTCATGCATCACACAATACAATGATTACAACATTTAAAGGCTCAATTTTGGCATTGCACAAAACAACTGCATCACACTCCTGAAAAGAAAAATTTCTCAAAATTTTCAAAAAATCTGGTTAGTTCACGTTAGGTTCACCAAATGTAGATTGGGGTAGAATTCAAGAAAGAGCATGAATCAATGACAAAAACCACAAAACTATCTAATTAAAAATAATAAAGACCCTAATCCAACAATGGAGCACAAATGACAATAGAAATTACAATAATGAAGCAATAATACTCAATCTCTATGCCATAGTTGATTCATCTCCATTTCTCTTCTCCATTTTGCTTTGTTTGTTCTCATATTTGTACTATGCAATGAATTTCATAAGCTTGATGTTGATGCAAGAAAACTATATCTCAAGATAGCAAAAAATAAAAGATTGTGGTTCAGGTTGGAATGAAGGTGATGGCTTGATTTTATAGGAATCCTAATTCAAATCAAGGGCGAGGATTGAATGATGAGGTATGATGATCAATGGATGAGATTAATTAAGAAGAGAAGGGACAAGGATGGGAAGGATGGAGCAAAACTCAAGAAATTAGTTGAGATTTAGGGCTTGGAGCTAAGAAGGAATAAATTAAATAATGACAATAATTATTTAATTTAAGGGAGGGAAAATGAATAATTAAACAATTAAAATAATTATTTAATTATAGAAGAAAGGTGGAGTGTGAAATATTAAATAATTAAAAACAATTATTTAATAATGGGTGGAGAGAAACGATAAATAATTAAATAATTAGAAATAATTATTTAATTATGGAGGAAGGTAAATGATAAATAATTAAATAAATAAGATTTATTTAATTATAGAGGGAAAAAGCTAATGAATGATTAAATAATTACAATAATTATTTAATTATAGAGGAAATTAGAAATAAATAAGAATTTATTTAATTATAGATGGAAAAAGGATAATTAGTGACGTAATTTAAATAAAATTGGTATTTATTTAAATTAATCAAAAGAGGAGTAAAGATAAGTGAATTAATTAAATTATTTAAAATTATTTAATTATGCAAGAAAGAAGGTGAATTAGTGATAAAATGTTGCTTGCAGGCTTGAGACATTTTTCAATGTCTACAGACATCATATACCTTCTAAAAATTGCATTCATTCAACCTTAGATCTAGGTTTTACATTGCATTGTCTTGCATTGTTCATTTAGGGTTTCATTTTTGCATCATAAAAGATTGTAAAAAGTTTTTTAAAAATTGCATTACATATTGCATCATAGGTTGCAATAGGGTTAGTTTAAGTCATTTAGATCAGATTTACATTCAAATTGCATTCATTAGGTCATTTCATTCATTTAGATCAAAAAAGTAAAAAAAGTACATAGTTTTGTTTCAAAATTGCATCAAAATCATCATTTTGCATCTTGGAATTAGTCAATTATTGCATCTTAGATCTGAACTTGCATTCAACATTGTCATTCATTGTTCAAGCATTTTCAACATTTTTGCACACTTGCATTTTCAATTTCACAATCATAAATTGACTAAAATTTGGAAAAAAAATCACTGACAAACCTGTTTGCACCCAGAAATATAATCCATAAGCAATCTAATAAATATTCAATTTTTCATTTTTCTGAACCCCTATCAAGGACTCAGACGCCCTAGGGTGCCTCTTTCCTGCTATAGGTGGCTCAAATAACTTTTGCATAGGTCTCTATCTCTGTATTCTTTGTCTAATCCTACTTGTAAATATTTGATTTGAAATTTTGGAAAAGTGTTATTGCATGTTAAAGAAAGTTGTCATTTTAATTCATTGGTTGCAAATTTATGAAACAATCTTGTATTTTAGTAATGAAGATTATCAAATCTGTAGATGAATTGTATGTATTTTTTGAAACATTGCATAATTGGGATAAATTGCATTTCATTTTTGTAAAGTTTGAAAACCTTAGGTTGTTACAACACATTGCACAATCTAAAAGCTTACAAAACAAAATTAGAATCAATTCAAAATCTGAGTTTGCACATTGTCACATAGTTAGCTTCTTGTTGTCAATTCAGATTGCACCCAAATGCTCGATTAGTTAAATCTAGCAATCTGTTGAAACATGAAATGATTCTCAGGCCTGTGGGTTGCCTAATTTCGAGAATCAATCTCCAGAGAGGGCTGGTTCCCTGATGAAAAAACCTCCTAAAAACTAACTGACTTGGCTGGGAAAGAGAAAGAAAGCTTGCTTGAACTGAAATTCTAAAGCTACGAGAGATGATTGCACCTAAATGATAATGACTTGCAACTATGACTCACAATAAACTTCTTAAAACTCAAATCTGCACAACCAGATTCAATAATTTAATCACTTGAATGATTCAAACAAAGGCTTTGATCTAATGCAATATTGAGGGAAAACGAGGTTTTCACGACAAAATGTATTAACTTATTAATAAGCACAGTGCATAACAAATGATTTTAAATTAAAATTGCATACAGATATGTGAAAAAGATAGAAAAAATTCGAGGTTTCAGAACCGAAACACAATAATTCTTCGATCAAATTCTTCACAAAACGATGCTCAAAATCTAGAAGGCAAACTCTAAAGTACTGAACTCAAAGGAATCTTCTGCAATTACACACTTTGAACCTGTAATAAACACTGTTGTATTAATCTGAAAGCTGAGTTACAAGATGATCTTCTTTGCTGAAGGCAAAGGTAGAAAATAAGAACTAGATTGAAAAAGATAAACTTTTTCAATATATACAAAAAGGCACTCCAAAGTGCATGAATAGTAACTGAAAGTCATCAGAAAGTGAAAAGATGACAATTACAATGTGAAATCCGAGCACAAGTGAAAATCCCTGAAAAAAAATGGCTCAAACTCATGCAAAAATGAGTGAACACCAACTCAAACTAGCGATCATAGTGTGTAACTGATCTGCAACTCGAACTGGACTGAAAATATCTAAAAAAGTGGCTTAAAGCATGCAATACTGCCTCGTTTTTACCAATTTCACCCATGGGAACTGAAACTCCCACTTTATTATCATGTACATGATAAAAATATCTCTCACTTCAGTTAACTTTGCTTATTATAATATCTTTTACTTGCATTTGTGACTAAATTAATTAAATGATCAATAATTTAATCATTTAATAAATTTAGCTATAATTGATTAATGCACATAACAGATATTAATATAATAAACAAAAATTAACTGAAAAGCCCACAGCCATACATACACACTTGGCATATTTTTCTAAATATTCCCATGCTTTATTGACAGAAGTGGCCGACCACATTAATTCAATTATATCCGACCATACCATTAGCCCATCTTTTGAAACATTTGACAAAGCCATCCTCATATAATGATTCAAAATTATTATGTCAAAGGCAATAATTATCCTTCAATATTGACTTTAGGGCAAATGAACAAAAAAGAGCTATCAAACCCTAAACTCATTATCATTTTTCTCTTGACTTGTTTGGAGAGAAACTTCTCGAAGAAGTTGGCCGCGGTTGGTTAGGGTTTTCTGATAACTCTTTGATGATAATGGTCGAAATCTCATCATGCTTTGCTACTTTTGAACTGGAAAGAACACGTGTCTGCTAAATACAAGCTGATTTCTTCTTGGTGATGCTTTCTTTGAAGACTTTTCTGAGAATATCTTTGAACAGTAAGTCGCTTTATCACAGATCTGAACATTCCCCTCTATTTTGAAGCATACCTTGAATTTCTTAGTTGCGACGTCGTTGTTTTCTAATGCATCTTTATCTTTATTTCGGGCTACCATTGAGTGAGTTCGAGTTTGAACATTGACTTTCATTTGGAGCCTTGGAAGCACGGTTGTCACAGAATATCTTGGTAAATATTTTTGTTCTCAACTTTTTGCTTTGAATCACTATTAAGCTTGAACCCCATTATTTTCTGATGGTCATTTATTCTTTCCATATCTCTTGGGCGCGTTATTTTCTAATGACCACTACTACAGCATTCACTTCTAATATATCCTTTGATGGGAAAGGCCGTGGACCATTAACTCAAGTCTTCTACATATTCATGCTTATTTTATGGCTTTTGCTCTTGCTATGAAGAAAATTTACTTTTCCGTATCTGGGTTTCATTATAGCTGAGTCAACTAGAACCCATCATTTGAAAATCGCGCTATTGAAAACCCTACATATTATTTCACTCTTTCATGAATAGTGTCTGGGTGCAGCTTGGCACATTGGGTAGGGTATTTATAATTTAAATTGCTGTCTCCATTATGATGCTGGAATTATATTTTTACAAAAGAAACAATAAAAAAAAAAACTTATTGCCATACTATTTCTCCTGTAGCATCAACCATATGGAACTCTGATTATTTAATTGTCGTTGTCCCACAATATCTCTACCCAAATACATAGCAATAGCATAGACTCAAACTTCCCTGTATATGAACTACTTCCTTACTTCTTTTGACCATCATTCTGTTTTTCTCAATTCTGTATTTGAACAGTTATAGAATCATTTCAAACACTTGTGCACAGATTTTGTATTTAGATTTCATGACTCTTGTTTATATTACTTGAATACTGCTGTGCATAACTCGTAAGCACTTTCCTTTCATTTTGTGCATGTCTTAGTCACCAAAAAGTACTGTTCTCCCAACCTCTACCATTATGGCATGAACAAAAAAAATCCTCAATGCTTTCTAAATTTTAGATAACCCTGTTCATGGCTATACTGTGCATGCCTTTGTGCTTTATCTTGACATTTTATAGGCTGAGGTAAATTTGTAACAGAACAACATCTCATTGTCCTTCATGAATGATGAATCTCAAAATTTATACTTAATTTGAAAAGTTCTTGTAGCGCACCTCTTGTACTATGTAATGCATCCATCTATTTGTTGAGTATCATTGATTAGAGTGACTGCCCTCCATTGATTCACTGTATCTTATTACTCATGAATACTGCCTGCTCCTTTTGAAGAAATATCCTTGCATGCTTAACATTGCTGTCAACATTTTTGCTTAATTCATGGTGAATAATCTCTCAATTAACACCTACAATCATTGCATGAGACTATCCAATGGTTTCAAACTGCTCAATATAGCTTTTCCTTTTGTTTTAAAACTTCAAACTGGCATATTACAAGAATAGTAATTATCTATGAATCTGGATTCAACAATGTTTGATCGTTCTCAATCATCATAATACTCATCCTGCTCCTTTTGAAGAATAAATCAAAGGCTGCTGTCCTAAATCCGTCTTACAAACCTGCAACTTACTGTATTATCAGCACTTTTTGCTCTACTACCTTCCATGATGCACTCAACCTGTATCTTTTTCTTTTACATGCTAAAAACTGACTTCCACCATATTTTGTTACTATCCAATATAAATCTTGAGCTGCATTCATAATGTTCTGTAGATAGCAATTTCCTCAACATTGCTTATGCAGATTTACATTTATATTAAATTGCTTTTATTTTGAACAGTGGTTGTTCATGCTTGAAAAGGTCAAGGCATGATTATGATTTGCACAAATCCTTTCATACAGTCATATAAAGTCCCCTTTTGGTAGCTATGTAAACATTTCACTTGATGATAAAGCTCCATTATTATTAAATGCTGATTTAAAACAGAATATGTTGCTTTCTGTTGAAGAACTTGTAAAACTTGGACTATCACAAATCTGTCCAGTATGATGATATGATTTATGAAAGCGTTCCAATATTCAAATATTATGTTTCTCTTTAATGCAAAGAGGCTCAACACTTTATTTAGATGTAATGTGAGAATAAATCAATAAATAAAGTGGAGCTGAAAAGAATATGAAACTGATGAGTGCAACATTGATTGATCCTGTCTTGATATGAAAAGTGAAACTATACTGTACGCTCAAGCTATTTTTCTTGAATCTGTTTGAGATAAAGCTGGTTATCTGACTATTTCTAGGTCTTTTGATGACTGTTTTGACGAAATTAATGAACTCTCATATGTAACTTGAGAGTGTATTCTTTTGATATGTTGGGCTCAACCCTTGTGGGAGCCCGTTTTACTCCACATATCTGATGAAATGAACTCGAACATGATAAACCTGTTCCTGCACACTGAAACAAACATGTTAGCAAAATAAAAGAAGCTGAAAGCTTCCATTGAATTATGTCTTTCTGCTCGATCTTCTGAAATTATATGCTGAATACTTGGTTTAATGCAAATTACATTTATGTCTATAGCATAGAAGTAAGGCAGAAAGTAATTCACCATTGCTTAGAGTATAACTCTAATACCATTTCCTTAACGATTTTGCAGGTACACAGAGCGATGAAGCGAGGCTGCAGCTGCTTGGAGGCACGACGGATCATTAGAGGCAATGATGAATTGCTTCTCTTTTTTACGTTTATATTATTTTCAGCAGTGTAGTCTGTCTATTTAGATTTAGTATTCATCTCTTGATTGTCACAGACAAACTCAGTTACTCTCGTGGCTTGTGCGAGATTCAGCATTTCACAAAATGAATAAAAATATCATTATGCAAGTTTCTCTTAATTTTCTGTTTTAAACATTTGCACAATAAGCTTATGTCACATTTGTAAGATGATCTCAATGATGATCAATGAACACTTTATCAGCAAAATTTGAAAATTTCCTGTACCTATAATAGCTGAACTTCATTCAGCTCTACCTATTGAGCGTAAAGTGAAAAAATAGGTAACAAATTGGCGACCTCTGCGGAGTGTTTGCCTGTTAAACACAAAAGACCAGTTGCCGAGTATATTCATTGGGCATGGAGTCCTTCTCTGCTCTTGGAATTTCTAAAAATTGTAACTCAACACAAACAAAAAACTGAAAGAAACTACTGAAATTCTGTTTATGACAGAATTTGAAAAACAGGTGCAGCAATTGCACTTATTGAAAACCAGACAAAACTGAAATGAAATGTGCCAGCAGGCACTTATTGAAAGCATACTAAAACTTGAAATCAATTCTACTATGTACAGCTGAAAGCCTGAAGCTTAATAACACTGCTTCAAATGAATCCCGTTAACAGGGATTGGTAATACCTCACCATCCAGTTTTGAGAGTTGGAAAGCATTGTGTTCCTTTTTTGTTGTTATAATGTAAGGGCCATCCCACATGGCGTCAAACTTAGAATGTTTGCCCGGCCTGCTCTTCAACTCATCCCATTTGAAAACTAAGTCACCTTCATTGAAGATTCATGCAACTGCTTTCCTGTCGAATGTCTTTTTCATCTGAGAGTGATGAATCTGAAGCCTTCTGAAAGCTTCTTTCCTGGTCTCGTCCAACTATGTTAACTCAGCAAGCCTAACTTGCATTGGCTCTTCTTCAAGCAACTCCAATTCCTTTATGTAACTCAAAGTTGGGAATTCTATTGATATAGGCAGCTTGGCCTCCTTACCATAAACCAAAACATATGGTGAAAAACTTGTTGACCGTTTTGGTGTAATTCTATCAGCCCAAAGGGCTAATTTAAGCTTGTCATGCCATGACCTCTGATTATCTTCAATTGTATTCTTGATGATCTTTATCAGATTTTTATTTGTTGATTCAACTTGTCCATTACCTTGAGGGTAATAATTGGACGAAGTGTTCAGATAAACATTATTCTTTACTAACCAATCTGAAACTTTCAAGCCAACAAAAGCTAAAGCATTATCTGAAATAATGGACTCGGGTGTACCAAACCTGGAAACAATGTCTTGATAAAAATTTAGGACTGAAGTTTCATTTGAATCTTTTAGAGCAATTGCTTCTGTCCATTTTGTGAAGTAATCTGTTGCTGTCAAGATCCACTTGTGACCTGCACTTGACGGTGGGTTAATAGGACCGATAAAGTCAAGTCCCCACTTCCCGAATGGCTGCTCAACCTGAATTGGATTTAGGGGCAGGGCTGCTAACTTCTGTTTTCCTGCAAAAAGTGAACATTTAGCACATTTTCTGACATAAATATGTGCATCTTTGAAAAGATCTGGCCAATAATAGCCTGCCCTCATAATCTTCAAAGTTGTAGTACGAAGTGCAAAGTGACCTCCAGCAGGTCCATCATGGAATTCCTCCATAATTCTTTCAATCTGATCTGGGTAAATACATCTAAGGAATACTCCATTGAAGTCATTTTTATACAAAACATCATTTATTACTACATAAGGAATTGCCTGCAATCTATAATACCTTCGTTTAGATTTATCCATACCTTCTGGGCAATCTCCAGTATACAAATAATGGACCATTTGATGAATCCAATTAGTTGAAACAGCTGAAACAACAGATTCATCTTCATTTTTCAGAACTGCAGCAATCTCTTTACTGTTGTTTTCCTCATTTTCTGCAAGCTGTTCGCACAGTCCTTTACCTCGAACAAGCTTGGTAACTTTTATGCTGATGTCATATTCTATGACTTTGGTTATCCAGCCTGCTCGCTTGTCATTTATATCTTTATTCAGCAAAAACTCCTTGACTGTTGGGTGAGCTACCAGCAGATTTATCTTATTATTAGACAGCATATGTCTAAATTTCTTCAGACTCCTTACTACAGCAAGTACATGCTTCTCAACGAATGAATATCTTGTTTCATAGTCATGCAAGACTTGACTGAAAAAAGCTATGGGTTGTTCCATACCTTCATTATTTTGCTGACAGAGCATCGCGAAGATGGTATCCACTCCTCCGAATGCGTACAATATGAAATCCTTTTCAAAATCAGGATTTATAAGAGTAGGGGTTGTTGCAAGTGCCTCCTTAATCTGTTCAAAACTGCTCTTTCCTTCTTTTGACCAGCTGAATTGAATATTTTTCTTTAGCATGGTAGTCAATGGATGTAACAACGCTGCAACATTAGGAATGAACCTCCTTACAAAGTTAATTCTACCCAGGAAGCTCTGCAAACCCTTTTTGTGAGTGGGCAGCGGTAAGGCCAGTATGGCTGCAATACGTTCTGGGTCAATAGAAATGCCATCTTTTGAGACGATATAACCCAGAAGCTTACCTTCATGTACATCAAAAATACTCTTCTTTGGATTCAACGAGATTCCATATTCTCTGCACCTCTCAAAAATCTTTCTAAGATGACTGAAATGATCATCAGCATTACGTGAGAAAACAGTAACATCATCCAGGTAAACAAGAAAAAATTTGTTAATCAAACCTTGGAGAGCCATATCCATTGCTCTCTGAAAGGTGGCTCCGGCGTTTGACAGTCCAAACGGCATCTTTCTGTAAGCCATCGTACCCCACTTGGTGGTAAAGGCTGTCTTATATTGATCCTCTTCCTTAACCAAAATTTGATTGTAACCTGAATACCCATCCAGCAATGAAAATATTTCTGATCCTGAAACAACCTGCAATATTTGTTCCATTGAAGGTAGCGGGTAGTGATCTTTGAGTGAAGCTCTGTTTAGATCACGAAAATCAACGCACAACCTTATCTCTCCACTTTTCTTCCTGACGGGAACCAAATTTGACACCCAAGAAGTGTGCTTGATTGGAAATATTATGCTACCTTCGATCAACTTGTTTAATTTTGTTTTCATCAGTTGTTCTAACTT
Organism: Sequoia sempervirens; assembly: GCA_007258455.2. Classification (NCBI taxonomy): domain Eukaryota; kingdom Viridiplantae; phylum Streptophyta; class Pinopsida; order Cupressales; family Cupressaceae; genus Sequoia; species Sequoia sempervirens. The sequence continues at coordinate 367,479,557 of VDFB02075321.1, forward strand.
CGGGTTCAAAGGCCTCTGCTTCTGTCTTACCGGTTTTGCATTTGGCTCGAGCTCAATTGTGTGCTGAGCTAATTCAGGATTGAAACCCTTCAAATCTCCATACTGCCAAGCGAATATATCGCTAAATTCTTGACAAAAGTAAGATAAATGCTTGCTGCTCCTCCTTTGTGCAGATCTTCCCAAGCTTAAGGAGCTTGTCCTTGAATATCTCTATTTGTTCATAATGTTCTTGCTTCACTGTGATACCAGATTTGTCTTTCCTAACCTGGTCATTAGTGTTGAAAATTGACTCAAGAGTCACCAAACCTTTCGGCAGTTTATTAGATTTTAACAGCATGATTTGATCACCATAATTGCTGATCAAACTTGCGCTGGTTTCCAGTAGAAAACTCTGCCTCCTCCATCAGAAAATGGCATATTTGTTCATCACTATCAAAAATCTGCCAACTTATGTTATTATCAGGTACCAAAGGTCTAACAACTACCTTCACGTACTGCTGTACCTCCACATTGTGAATTTCAGCTGGAATGTCGAACTGTGACCCTAGAGCAGCAAGTTTATCAGCTTGCTTATTCTAAAGTCTGGGCACTGATTGCAGATTAAATGCATCAAACTCCTCAATTAGGTCCCAAACACGATGTTTGTACAATTTCAGCAAATCATTCTTTGTTAAATTCAGATTTCTGACTTGATTTGCTATTAATTCAAAATCGCCAAACACCTACAAGCACTTAATCTTCCTTTTTCTGGCCCATTCTAAGCCATGTATTAATGCTTCATATTCAGCAACATTGTTAGAACAGCTGAAAGCAAATCTAAACGCTGAATAATACATGTCTCCTTCGGGCAAAATCAGAACAACTCCTCCACCAGCACCAACTTTACTCCTAGAACCGTCAAAATAAAGCTTCCAAAGCTATTCAAACTGTTGTACTTGTTGTTTTTCCCCCTTGACCAGATTTGGAATAACTGCATCAGGTTCTCGAATCATATAAACGCCCAAACCTACTTCGTCTATGAGACTAAACGGATCAATCTCGTGATTCTCGGCTACCCACTCATCTAGATTTATGTCTGGTATGCCTTCTATAGGTACAGTGGGGTCGAGAGTCACGGATTGATCCTCTTGATCATGGAAAGCTAGGTTTGCATTTACAGGGTTCGGAACATAAGGTTCAATATGGTCTTTAGCTAATGGTTCTGATTTAATGGTAACTCTGGTACCGTATCTAGTTCTGAAAAACATGTGAGACCAGTCTGATGACAAATAACCACCTAACTTTGCAGTGAAATCTCTAGATAAGCAGATGGCAAAGTAAGGTGGGAGATCAATAACATAAATGTCCTGTGGTATTTGAAAATTTGGACAGGCATGCAATGTAAGGGGCAGATTTTTGATAACTCCTACAGACTTAATAGTTGTACCGTCTAATTGAACTACCCCTTTTGACAAAGGTTCATACTCGAGACCTAACTTGTCTACTAGCTGCTTGGGCATGATTGAGCTGCTTGCTCCACTGTCGATCATGCAGTTATGCACTATATTCTCACCAATTATCAAACTGACATAAAAAGGGAGTGGTTTTACCTCTTTAGCTGGCTTTTCTTACTTTTGATCTGAACTGTTTGCAAGAACACTTGGCTGTTCTGTATTCACTTTGTCATAAATTTATATTTTAGCCAATGCCTCCTGCAAGCTTTCTTTTTGTCCAGGCAAATATAATGCATCTATCATGGTGATGCCAATAGTTGTTTTTTTCATATGCTCAACGATATTGAAAGAAGAAGCACCAACCTTTGACTGTACCTTTTGAACAACAGCATCTACTTGAGCTGCTTGAGGCTGAAATTGAACTTTGGGCTGCTCCTTTGATGGTCCCACTTGCTGTCTTGTTAAAACATGAACATTCTGAGCTGTTGAAGGCTGAACCTGCCCCTGTTGGGCTGTAAAATCTTGATTTTTCTGGTGAACAGCAGGCTGCTTGTCTCTTTCTGCTTGTTGTTTATCAGGGACAGCTTGCTATCTAAGGTCAAATGCTCTCTTTTTGGCCCTTGTATTGGCTGCAATAGAAGTAGCTGACTGATTTTGACCTTATGCGTGATTAACTCCGCAAAACTCACTTCCTTGCCAGTTCATCATGGCAACGTCAAGGTCAGTTTGATGCGTTTGTTCACCCTGCTGATCACTATCCTCCTTATTTGTTTGTTTAGAAGCAGCATAACTATTTTGCACCATGAGTGCTTGATTAATCACCCCGTTCATGCAAGTAGCCTAATTATGAGGCTGATTGCAGGGATAACACCAAACATAATCCTGCGCTAAGTTGTTATGTATTGGCATCAGCTGGGTTAAATGGTTGATTAGGCCTAAAGTTAAAATTCCTCTTCTGTCCCTGGTAATCAGCTTGATAAGCAGGCCTATTTGTTTGAAAGGATGATTGATTAGGCCTGAAATTTTGACCTTGCTGGTTTTTAAGACTTACCAAATTGTTACTCACAGTTTGAAGTAACTTGGCCATTTGTTGTTGGTCACTCATTAGCTGTTGTTGGGTATCTTTTAGACCTTGCAAATCAAAATTTGCTGGAACAACATTATTTTGTACTGTTGCTTGGAAACCTAAGGCTGGAACAGCAGGTATAGTGGCTATTGGAGGTACATGAATGGGCATATATGGCTGTACTTCAGGGAAAATTGGCATAGGGGGTCTTGGGGCAAGTTTACCAGCTTGTATGAGGCAATTTTCAGCTCTAATGGCAATGTCATATGCTGCTGGTAAGGTTAACCCACCCATTGACCGTATCATTAAGGCAATATTACTATGCAACGATCTAAGAAAATACAGAAAAGCGTGGTCAGGAGTGGACCTTACCGTGGCTGGAATTCGATCCCATGTCCTTTAGAATCTAAAATTAAAGTCCATCATTTGTTCTTGTGGCGCTCTCTTAATAGTCGTCATTTGTTCAACTAGAGATAAATGATCGAACTTGTCTGAAAATTGCTTCGTCAGCTTGTCTCCTAAGTCATCCCATGTTGGGACGCTACGAACTGGTAAGCCACGAAACCAATGAGATGCTTTACCCTTGAATGATGCTGCTAACAATCTTAAGGCCACATTCTCTTGAGTCACATGGTGAACTCCACATAATGAGGCTACGTCTCTAATATGCTCAATTGACGTAGTCTGATCTTCACCAGTGAAGAAAGGCAGACTTTTGAGTGCTGCTACTGGTATATCATCATGCAAAGCCAGATCTAACGGGCTGCCCCCATCAAATGGAACAAAAGCATGTGCTCTAGCTGCCATCGAAACTGCTGCTGTTCTAAAATTTATTGCTTGTATAATCGGTACAGGCTGAACCGGTACTCTGTAACTTGGTGAAGCTGCGAAAGAACTTGGCTGCCTTGTTAACGATCTGCCTCTTCTTCTCGATGTATAAACGATTGGTTATGCCCTTTGAATCGGAGAAACTGATCGTTTTCTTGTAGATTTACCAGATGCTCGCTTGGTTGTCCTCCCTATTCTCTTTGGCGAAGACAGCTGCAAGTACTCAAACGAAGAAGAACTTCGCATCTGAATTTTATTCATAGGCTGTGTGCACTTGATCTGCTAAAAACTAAGAAACGGAGTCGCCAGGTATATGAAAATAATCCTCTGAAAGGCTGGAATAAACTGCTGTATATACCAAACAGCAGCTTGAACTATAAAACTTTGCTCTGAAAAGTGATTCAGAGTCCCACCGGGCGTGCCAAAAACTGTTGTCAATTCAAATTGCACCCGAACACTCGATTAGTTAAATCTAGCAATCTGTTGAAACATGGAATGATTCTCAGGCCTGTGGGTTGCCTAATTTCGAGAATCAATCTCCAGAGAGGGCTGGTTCCCTGATGAAAAAACCTCCTAAAAACTAACTGACTTGGCTGGGAAAGAGAAAGAAAGCTTGCTTGAACTGAAATTCTAAAGCTACGAGAGGTGATTGCACCTAAATGATAATGACTTGCAACTATGACTCACAATAAACTTCTTAAAACTCAAATCTGCACAACCAGATTCAATAATTTAATCACTTGAATGATTCAAACAGACGCTTTGATCTAATGCAATATTGAGGGAAAATGAGGTTTTCACGACAAAATGTATTAACTTATTAATAAGCACAGTGCATAACCAGTGATTTTAAATTAAAATTGCATACAGATATGTGAAAAAGACAGAAAAAATTAGAGGTTTCAGAACCGAAACACAGTAATTCTTTGATCAAATTCTTCACAAAACGATGCTCAAAATCTAGAAGGAAAACTCTAAAGTACTGAACTCAAAGGAATCTTCTGCAATTACACACTTTGAACCTGTAATAAACACTGTTGTATTAATCTGAAAGCTGAGTTACAAGATGATCTTCTTTGCTGAAGGCAAAGGTAGAAAATAAGAACTAGATTGAAAAAGATAAACTTTTTCAATATATACAAAAAGGCACTCCAAAGTGCATGAATAGTAACTAAAAGTCATTAGAAAGTGAAAAGATGACAATTACAATGTGAAATCCGAGCACAAGTGAAAATCCTTGAAAAAAAATGGCTCAAACTCATGCAAAAATGAGTGAACACCAACTCAAACTAGCGATCATAAAGTGTGTAACTGATCTGCAACTCGAACTGGACTAAAAATCTCTGAAAAAGTGGCTTAAAGCATGCAATACCACCTCGTTTTTACCAATTTCGCCCATGGGAACTGAAACTCCCACTTTATTATCATGTATATGATAAAAATATCTCTCACTTCAGTTAACTTTGCTTATTATAATATCTTTTACTTGCATTTGTGACTAAATTAATTAAATGATCAATAATTTAATCATTTAATAAATTTAGCTATAATTGATTAATGCACATAACAGATATTAATATAATAAACAAAAATTAACTGAAAAGCCCACAGCCATACATACACACTTGGCATATTTTTCTAAATATTCCCATGCTTTATTGACAGAAGTGGCTGACCACATTAATTCAATTATATCCGACCATACCATTAGCCCATCTTTTGAAACATTTGACAAAGCCATCCTCATATAATGATTTGAAATTATTATGTCAAAGGCAATAATTATCCTTCAATATTGACTTTAGGGCAAATGAACAAAAAAGAGCTATCAAACCCTAAACTCTATCATTTTTCTCTTGACTTGTTTGGAGAGAAACTTCTCAAAGAAGTTGGTCGCGGCTGGTTAGGGTTTTCTGATAACTCTTTGATGATAATGGTCGAAATCTCATCATGCTTTGCTACTTCTGAACTGGAAAGAACACGTGTCTGCTAAATACAAGCTGATTTCTTCTTGGTGATGCTTTCTTTGAAGACTTTTCTGAGAATATCTTTGAACAGTAAGTCGCTTTATCACAGATCTGAACATTCCCCTCTATTCTGAAGCATACCTTGAATTTCTTAGCTGCGCCGTCGTTGTTTTCTAATGCATCTTTATCTTTATTTCGGGCTACCATTGAGTGAGTTCGAGTTTGAACATTGACTTTCATTTGGAGCCTTGGAAGCACGGTTGTCACAGAATATCTTGGTAAATATTTTTGTTCTCAACTTTGTTGCTTTGAATCACTATTAAGCTTGAACCCCATTATTTTCTGATGGTCATTTATTCTTTCCATATCTCCTGGGCGCGTTATTTTCTAATGACCACTACTACAGCATTCACTTCTGATATATCCTTTGATGGGAAAGGCCGTGGACCATTAACTCAAGTCTTCTACATATTCATGCTTATTTTATGGCTTTTGCTCTTGCTATGAAGAAAATTTACTTTTCTGTATCTGGGTTTCATTATAGCTGAGTCAACTAGAACCCATCATTTGAAAATCGCGCTATTGAAAACCCTACATATTATTTCACTCTTTCATGAATAGTGTCTGGGCGCAGCTTGGCACACTGGGTAGGGTATTTATAATTTAAATTGTTGTCTCCATTATGATGCTGGAATTATATTTTTACAAAAGAAACAATAAAAAAAAAACTTATTGCCATACTATTTCTCCTGTAGCATCAACCATATGGAACTCTGATTATTTAATTGTCGATGTCCCACAATATCTCTGCCCAAATACATAGCAATAGCATAGACTCAAACTTCCCTGTATATGAACTACTTCCTTACTTCTTTTGACCATCATTTTGTTTTTCTCAATTCTGTATTTGAACAGTTATAGAATCATTTCAAACACTTGTGCACAGATTTTGTATTTAGATTTCATGACTCTTGTTTATATTACTTGAATACTGTTGTGCATAACTCGTAAGCACTTTCCTTTCATTTTGTGCCTGTCTTAGTCACCAAAAAGTATTGTTCTCCCAACCTCTACCATTATGGCATGAACAAAAAAATCCTCAATGCTTTCTAAATTTTAGATAACCCTGTTCATGGCTATACTGTGCATGCCTTTGTGCTTTATCTTGACATTTTACAGGCTGAGGTAAATTTGTAACAGAACAACATCTCATTGTCCTTCATGAATGATGAATCTCAAAATTTATACTTAATTTGAAAAGTTCTTGTAGCGCACCTCTTGTACTATGTAATGCATCCATCTATTTGTTGAGTATCATTGGTTAGAGTGACTGCCCTCCATTGATTCACTGTATCTTATTACTCATGAATACTGCCTACTCCTTTTGAAGAAATATCCTTGCATGCTTAACATTGCTGTCAACATTTTCGCTTAATTCATGGTGAATAATCTCTCAATTAACACCTACAATCATTGCATGAGACTATCCAATGGTTTCAAACTGCTCAATATAGCTTTTCCTTTTGTTTTAAAACTTCAAACTGGCATATTACAAGAATAGTAATTATCTATGAATCTGGATTCAACAATGTTTGATCGTTCTCAATCATCATAATACTCATCCTGCTCCTTTTGAAGAATAAATCAAAGGCTGCTGTCCTAAATCCGTCTTACAAACCTGCAACTTACTGTATTATCAACACTTTTTGCTCTACTGCCTTCCATGATGCACTCAACCTGTATCTTTTGCTTTTACATGCTAAAAACTGACTTCCACCGTATTTTGTTACTATCCAATATAAATCTTGAGCTGCATTCATAATGTTCCGTAGATAGCAATCTCCTCAACATTGCTTATGCAGATTTACATTTATATTAAATTGCTTTTATTTTGAACAGTGGTTGTTCATGCTTGAAAAGGTCAAGGCATGATTATGATTTGCACAAATCCTTTCATACAGTCATATAAAGTCCCCTTTTGGTAGCTATGTAAACATTTCACTTGATGATAAAGCTCCATTATTATTAAATGCTGATTTAAAACAGAATATGTTGCTTTCTGTTGAAGAACTTGTAAAACTTGGACTATCACAAATCTGTCCAGTATGATGATATGATTTATGAAAGCGTTCCAATATTCAAATATTATGTTTCTCTTTAATGCAAAGAGGCTCAACACTTTATTTAGATGTAATGTGAGAATAAATCAATAAATAAAGTGGAGCTGAAAAGAATATGAAACTGATGAGTGCAACATTGATTGATCCTATCTTGATATGAAAAGTGAAACTATACTGTACGCTCAAGCTGTTTTTCCTGAATCTGTTTGAGATAAAGCTGGTTATCTGACTATTTCTAGGTCTTTTGATGACTGTTTTGACGAAATTAATGAACTCTCATATGTAACTTGAGAGTGTATTCTTTTGATATGCCGGGCTCAACCCTTGTGGGAGCCCGTTTTACTCCACATATCTGATGAAATGAACTCGAACATGATAAACCTGTTCCTGCACACTGAAACAAACATGTTAGCAAAATAAAAGAAGCTGAAAGCTTCCATTGAATTATGTCTTTCTGCTCGATCTTCTGAAATTATCTGTTGAATACTTGGTTTAATGCAAATTACATTTCTGTCTGTAGCATAGAAGTAAGGCAGAAAGTAATTCACCATTGCTTAGAGTATAACTCTAATACCATTTCCTTAACGATTTTGCAGGTACACGGAGCGATGAAGTGAGGCTGCAGCTGCTTGGAGGCACGTCGGATCATTACGGGCAATGATGAATTGCTTCTCTTTTTTACGTTTATGTTATTTTCAGCAGTGTAGTATGTCTATTTAGATTTAGTATTCATCTCTTGATTGTCACAGACAAACTCAGTTACTCTCGCGGCTTGTGCGAGATTCAGCATTTCACAAAATGAATAAAAATATCATTATACAAATTTCTCTTAATTTTCTGTTTTAAACATTTGCACAATAAGCTTATGTCACATTTGTAAGATGATCTCAATGATGATCAATGAACACTTTATTATCAAAATTTGAAAATTTCCTGTACCTATAATAGCTGAACTTCATTCAGCTCTACCTATTGAGCGTAAAGTGAAAAAATATGTAACACTTCTATCACTAGTGCCTCGAAAACTAAATTCTCAGAAAAATCCCTAATAGGACTCAGATGCCTTGGGGCATCCTAGACCTCCATAAACCTACCTGAGATTTCCATAACATATTAATACCTGTTGTCAGTTGCATACATGGAACCTAGTTTCTAGATTTGTGCTTGCATTAGGCCTATTGGTTTTTTTTTCAGTTTTAGTTTTCCTTAACATGTGTAAACCTAGATTGCAATTAAAATTTAATGATTAAAGTTGGGGAAACAATAGTAATATAATCATGTTAGATCTCTTTCCACAAGTGTATTTTATATTTACCAAGCCCTTTAGTTGTGATGACTTTGAAATGTTAGATGATTCCCTTGGGGGCTTCATTTCACCTAGATCATCCAGTAAGGATTTAATATTCCAACAAATTCAATCATTGATACTCATGATAATTATAGTAGCTATTCTCATTGTGAGAGTATATTAACACAAGAAAAAGAAATCATTGACACTGTATAGGAGTGAATTTCAACCCCCTTGCAAATTCCCCTTTTACATCCTTCACCTTAGAAAAATCAAATCTGACCATGTAATTCCACATCACCCATCCGCACTCCATCCACTTGGGGCTTGTTTTTAGTGTCAGTGGGGGAATTTCTATTGGGGGCATGCGCACGAACGTCTACATGTCATGCTTCCGTCCTGATAGGATTCTGGCCTCTAAAATATGCAAAGGCATTACTTTCTCCATTGGTGACAAAGCATAACACCCCTGTGGCTTCCTACCCACCTTTGAATAACTCTTTCCTTCCTAACTCACCTTCAAATGTCTATCTTTCATTCTCATTACATCTTCACATTTTGGACATTCTAGCATACCTTCTACACAATTCTTGCATTCTTGAGCTACTTGTTGCACTATTGGCTTCGCTATTCCAACATCACAACATTCTTCACATATACCATAGAATTTGCAACTTTGTGTCTTGCAAGACCTCCTTCAATGTCATTGTGGCCATGCTGACTTTGCCATAGTTGTAGACTTGCATTCCTCTCTCATTGGCCTTGAGTGCCTTTGGTCAAGGGCTATATTATTTTCTTTCTATTACATTGTTGTTGGATTTGAGTAGCATAGTGCCTCTTGTAGTGTTTTGGTTCCATTTCTTTTCCAACATCATTTATTTATCATAATTCTACTCCTCTATCTATCTGGCTATCCATGGAGGTGGAAACACCAAAAATGGGGGTTTGACTTCCCTTCTTTACTATGTGTAGGTACTCGTTCATGTGGAGCTTATGGGAGAACTGGACTTATCATGAGTTGAATCTCTACCACCTTTATTCTTGTCACTTCTATATCATCTTCTTGTTATTTTGGCTATTTTGTCATCTATCATTTTAGCCATCACTTTAAACCTCAACCGCTAAGCTTTCAATAGGTTTCTTCCACTTTTTACAGTTTCCATTGTCTATCTGTATGGATTCCAACACACCTGTGAGATGCCAGCGCATCGCACTATCATCCCTATTCTATGCTGCTATCCTCTAGTAGAGAGTTGTCTGAGGTATAGTTTGAATTCCAGAAACCTGTTCACTTAGTCCACACCAAACTTCCAAGTTAGTAGAGTGACAAAAGTACTAAGAGTGTTCTTCATTCTCTATCCATAGCATCAAAAACTTTCCCATCTTGAGGTAGATTAGGGTATCCTTTTGCTCTTGGCTCTCTGTGACCTAGAGCTTTGGTGTGGTTGGTCCCCCTCCTCTACATTTTGGTGAACCTAACGTGAACAACATCTATCCATTTCTTTGTGTTAAGAAATTTTCCCTCACACTCGATGACCGTTGCAACCTTGGGTTTTGTGATGTTTTATGAGCATCACAACCCAGTCTACAACCTCTAGGTATATTGTCAGAAGAAGTGTGTCACTTACAAATGGAAAAGATGAAGGTCACTTATGGCTTTACTACTAGTTTTACCATAGGCTTTACTACCGGTCATTTTTTATCAAGAGGAAGTTTCGACAGACAAGATGGGTTTCATTGATGAAACCACTTGAGTACCCACTCCTCCAACATCCCCTACAGCTTCATCTATGGATGAGGATGATGTTGTGCACATTCCTTTAGAAAACCTTTTGGCATTAGACAAGAGGTTGTTAGACCTTAGGAATCACCTAGAGAAAGCATCGAATATGGAAAGAGCCGCTAGGATTGTTAATAAGGTGAGATACATGTTAGGAAAGGATCAGACAAGCGTATAATTCTTATGTGGCCTCATCGATCTAACTGAAGCATACATCCCTTCATATAACACTAGATTGGGTACTACCCGAGGGACGGTGCTTGATGCCTATGAGAGACAGATAGGTTTCTTGATGCCTACCACATCCATATGCATGGATGAAATAGGCCCTTGGATCAACATTTCCTCTACTCCTCAGACATCCCACAAAATCAAGGTGACTAGAATACCCCATGGTTTCAACTTCACCCCTCCTACTACCCCTGGTGGTGGGGGCTCTGGTGGAATGAGTGGTGGTTCCTTCGGTAGTAGTAGTGGAGTTTGTGGTAGTGGCTTTGTTGGAGGCCACACTAGTGTCCCCGGTGGTGGTTCTGGCGGTGGTCACAACGATGGCTCCAAAGGTGGTTCCAAAGGAGGTTCTGGTGATGGTGGTTTTGGGGGAGGTTCCACTAGACCTTTGTCATCTTCAGACCCTATTTTGAATGCTCTCCTTCAGAATATGGGTCAAATGCAAAACCAGTTGGTGAATCTATCTCAGGCCTCTTCCCAACCTATCTTCCAACCCTTCTCCTAACATAGTATGTTATCAGTGACAATTTTGAGCACTCCTTTCCCTTAGGGAATGGAAATTCCTAAGTTCAAAAAGTATAGTGGTAAAGGAGATCTGCAGACACACGTATTTGTTTTAATGTGATGTGTACGGATTTCTTTCACCATGATTCCTTGATGGAAAATATTTTCCCTTAATCTCTCAAGGATACAACACTCGAGTGGTATTGTTCCTTGCCTGAAAAATTCTATATTCTCATTCGAACAACTTGTCAATCAGTTTCTTCGATAATTCTAGGATAACATTCGTTTGTGACCACCTCGATTCTTGTTCAATGTAAACAGGGAGGGCACAAGAAGATAACTGATTACATTGCGCGATACCAAACACTTTTTTCACAAATCTCATACCCGTTGTTTGACTCAAATGTGCAAAAGGTATTCATAAGAAACCTGTAGCGAGCTTGGTAGGAGAAATTTTCCCTAATGAAATATCCTTCTTTCACACATTTGTGTGCTGAGCTACGAGAATATCAACAAATGGTGGTTCAATTCAGGGGATCATCCTCATCCTCCCATTCTAAAGGAAAATCTATAGTGTCTATTTTAGGAAAAGGAAAGTCTGTTGAAAATTTAGTTGTCGTGACTAATGATCACGGCCTCAAGCACAACAGTAAGTTTATGAAACTATCTGAATCTTATTCTTCTATTCTACAAAATTTATTGAAGGATAATATTATAACATTAGAAAATCCTTGAACTTTGAAGGAGCCCTATCCTAATTGGTATGAAGAAAACATGTTTTACTAGTACCATCGTGTTCACGGGAATGATATTGAATGTTGCATGTTCCTATGTCATGAGATACAGGATCGCATCGACGAACGGTACCATCCATCTTGATGGAAAGAAGCAAAACACAAATAAGTTAGTGGCGAAGGAAAATAGTGAGTTACAGATTTATACATAACTTTTTTTGTCTCGCATTGAAAACTTGATCATTGATCCTTCTGATACCTCCCCTAAGGCCTCAACATATGTAAATGTGGTCTTGTTTACTCCTAATCCTCTTCCTCAACCTATGACTAGCTCACTAGATGTGAATTTCACCTCACAAAATTTTCCTTTGAATAATAAGCCCTCTCCCCTATACATTCATGCTCGCATAAATGGAAACATTGTAATGGGAGACCTTGTGGATCTCATGAGTCAAGTGAATGTTATTACAAAGGAGAATTTGTGGCTAAATTCATTACAAAGGGAGGAATATGAGAGAATGAAATCTATTATATGTATGCATGATGGTCTCTCTCTTGCTCTATATCGTTCTATAACTTATTCCATCCTAGTAGGACCTAGGGTTGTGGATACTACTTTCAATGTCATTTCATAATCTAATCTATTCAGGGTGAAGCTAGGCATCCCTTGGATAGATTACATGAACGAAATCACTTTTGTTATTCACAAATGTTTAAAGTTCTCTCATGAAGGTTTCATGCACGTACAACACTGGGTACCAGCAATTGGTATCCCATGGGGATTATTCCTTGGATCATTTTAAGCCCGCCCTGGTTGGTCTGCTTCCTCCTAGAATGGATCTACTTTATCGAAATTATGTTAAGTAAAAAATTAGGGGCAAGGGATAGCAAAAAGTGACTCCCATAAAATAGCAACAAGCTACCTCTTCCTCTCAAAATGGAAAGGGAAACCCTATCCACGCTCAAGGCTCTTCTTCTTCTTCTTCTTCTGCTATTCCACCTATTGCCTCCTCTTGCCCTGTTGTGATGCCATCAACTTCCGATCCTAGGTGCTTGATGGAAATTTCGATGGTTCTCACTTGGTGAAATCCGAAGCATCCAACATTTCAACTTATCATCTTACCCACAATTCCTCAACCCATTTTGTATGGTAAGGGGAAGGGTCCCTATGGATTGTGTTGCAAGTATGAGCTAGTCTGGTGGTGTTGTCATTAATTTTGTCATTGATGTCAACATAGTTCAGTATGTTGCAGATTGTACATGGATAGGTGAGATGTTGAGATGTGAGTACATGGAGCTATCTTTATGTCATTGTAGATGTGTTGTGTTGATTCCAAGTGCTTTTGAGAAAATTAATAAAGAAGAGAAGTTAGAGTGATGAATGTGTTTAGAATGTGCTCCAGTATGTGCTCTGTGTTTCTCCTATGTTGATCCTATGCTTGTGCAGATCTGAAGATTTAATAATGGTGATCTTGTGGTGATATATCCTAATTTTTAGCTTCTAGTGTGATATTACATGAAAGTTACATTCATCGTGTGTGAATTGTTCTAGCAAAGCTGATCTTCTATGGATTGAGAGAAATGTTTCTACTCCGTAGTCCTCCGCTATTTTTTTTCAAATCTTGCGGATCTAGGATATGTATTGAGATGGTGTTCTCTAGGTTTTGGAAAAGAAGGTTGAATTTTGGTGATCCAGAAGTCATGTTTCAGTGTTTCAGTATGAGTTTGCACAATTCAGATGGACTGGTGAAAGGTGTTCAAAGTTTGAAGCATATTGCATTTGTTGCAGATGTATTTGAAGAAATCTGAGATATATTCTCATGCATAATGAAGCATGTTGTGGAGTCTACATGTCATCTTCTTGTTGGGAAGCATGTACATCGATGTTCATTTGTGTTTTCATTAGGTTTGGCCGACCTGGTTTTTACACTTCATTCGAAGAATAAAATTAAATTAAGGAAGCGTGTGGTTGATTCGAGATATTATTTTTTTGATCTTGAAAAAAGTTTTTTGGTCCACTCTCATTTCTTTCCACTGCGGGAATGTTGAGTTGCTGACCTAATTTGAATTTACGGAATGAGGTATTTGTGGCTAACCTTGGAGAAAGTTCCTAAGGTTGAGGATGGTATAAAAGAAAGTCGAATTATGAATAATTGTATGACAGTGTGATGCAAAGTGATGAAAGTGAGCCACAAATCATAAGAGTAGAAGTGTGTGTGTGAGTGAGTTGAGACAACAGTTCTTTATTGTATTGGATTCCTAAAGGAAGTGAGCTAAAGGTCTATGCAATCCTTATTCAAAGTTGTGGATGTGTGTTAATTGTTGTGGTGGATCTTTTGTTCTCTTTTGTATCTATAGGCAGTGAGCCTCCCTATTAGACAATGAATCATTTTTGTAGGCAGTGGGACTTTGTACTTGGAAAGTGAGTCCTCTTCTGGGCAGTGAACCTCTATATTCAGTTTTATAATCTCTTTATATTGTGAGTTAACCCTCATCGTGGTTTTTCCCTTATTGGGTTTTCCGCGTAACAATCTGGTGTTCATTGTGTTTCATGCTCTTACTTAATAACATAATAGTGTGGTTGTGGAATTGATAAGTGTTGAAGTCTTAAGTTTGAATTTTGTGACAATTGATTCACACCCCCCCTCTCAGTTGTCCTACACATGTTTAACAATTGGTATAAGAGCTAGGTTCCTTGGTGTACAACTTAACTGCTTAAGGAAGATCTGATGGCACATAAGTGGAGGTCCCTATGTTTGATGGAACTAACTACAATGATTGGAAGGGACAAATGAAAGGATATATTATCTCTCTTATTTTCAAGACCTAGAAGGCTGTTGAGACAAAGTATACACCCCCGTCTGGTGGTCTTACTACTACAGATGAGATTTCTGCTTATGAAGAAAATGAGAAGGCAAAGTATGTTATTTGCAGTGGCTTATCTAAAAATGAGTGAGCTAAGGTTCTTTCTTTGGATACTACATATGAAGTCTAGAAGAATTTGGAAGACATGTATGAAGGAAATGAAAGAGTGAAATTGACAAAGAAGTTGGCGGGAAAGCGCAAATTTGTAAATCTTAAAATGGAAGAAGGTGAAGAATTTACAAGCTTCTTTCAGAGGGTTGAATTGGCTGCAAATGAAGTTAGAAATCAAGGAGGAAAACTATCAGATGGAGATATAATTGAGAAGATCCTGATCACACTACAGGATTGCTATAGCGATAAGATCTCAGTTATTGAAGAAATATATGATCCTAAGAAGTACACTTTAGAATAGTTGTTCAGAATATTGCAAGCATTTGAGATGAGAAAGTTCTAGAAAGAAGACAAGATAGAAGAAAATACATAAACAACATTTAAGGCAATTAAGATTGAAGACGAACCGAATAGTGATGGTGATGATGAGTTGGAAGCAAACTTCACCAGGAAGTTGAAGAAAGGCACTAGAAATTATAAAGGTATGTTTCCCTTTAAATGTTTCAGTTGTGGTAATATTGGTCATTATGCTTCAAGATGTCTGAATAGAGTTGTACATAAGAAAAAAAGGATTATAAGGATAAGGATAGAAAGGATAAGAAATATAAGAAGTTGTACTATGTTAAAGAAGAAGCGAGAATTTTTGATGATGAATCTGAGAATGAGGTTGATGATAGTGAATGCTTATTCTTAGCTTTGGAAAGTAAATTTGTATCCAATAACCCTATAAAATGTGTAAGTAAGAAGGGTCTGGAGAATAAGAGTTATAGGATGGAAGGTACTTTGGTTACTACTTTTCATGCAAGATAGGATGAAGACTACTGATTAATTGATAGTGGATGTTCTAATCACATGACTGGAGATAAGAGTAATTTCACTAAACTTGAGAAATATGATGGTGGTTTAGTTATGTTTGGTGATGATTCAGGAGCTAATATTTGTGGGAAAGGTTCAAATAGTTTTGATGGAGTGCACAGTACTGATGATTTGTATTATGTGAAGGGTTTGAGGCATAACCTTTTGAGTGTTGGTCAGATGTGTAGCAATGTTTTTAAACTTGTGTTTTAGAATAATACTTGTGAAATCAAAAAAGGATCCAGAAATGGAGATATGGTTGTTGATGTTTATTTTCTTAATAGATTTCAGATCAGATACAACAACACAAAGACTCCTTTTGAGTTATGGACTGGTAAGACTCCTACTGTGAAGTATTTCAAGGTATTTGGAAGTAGATGTTATATTAAAAGAGATGATGAAAATATTGGAATGTTTGATGCTAGATGTGATGAAGGAATCTTTCTTGGATACTCTACTACTAGCAAAGCATATAGACGCTTTAATAAAATATTGAGAAAGATTGTTGAAAGTGCTAATGTGAAAGTTGATGAAGACATACACAAACCTATTGAGGTAAGTGAAGTTGAACCTGATGATCCTATTTGTGGACATGTACCTGAGGAGAATAAGGAGAAGGAAGAAGAAGATAAAGAAGAACAAATTGAAGAATAAGAAGAAGAGAATGAGCCGAAATTTGCTGCTAAGACTCCTAAGTATGTACAAAATAATCATCCAAAGGAACATATAATTGGAAATAAGAGTGAAGGTGTGAAGACAAGAAGTAAAGTAGCAGCTGGGGTAAAACTATGTTTAGTCTCTAAAATTGAACCTAAATCTATAAGTGAAGCATGTGAAGATGAGATGGATGAGAGCTATGAAAGAAGAGTTGCATCAGATAGAAAAGAATCGGACATGGGAGCTAGTCCCTAGGCCTATGAATAAAAATGTTATTGGCTCGAAATGTGTGTTCCAGAATAAGCTAAATGAAAGTGGAGAAGTTTTAAGGAATAAGGCAAGAATTGTATGCAAGGGATGTTCACAAGTTGAAGGTATAGATTTTGAAGAGACATTTTCCCTTATGGCTAGAATGGAAGATAATAGGATGTTTTTGGCATTTTCTTCCCACAAGGACTTCAAAGTGTATCAGATGGATGTTAAGTTAGAATTTATGAATGGTGAATTGGAGGAAGAAGTGTACATGGAACAACTTGAAGGGTTTCAATTATCTGACAAACTGGACATGGTTTGTAAGTTGAAGAAGGAATTGTATGGAATGAACCAAGCTCCCAAAGCTTGGTATGCAAGATTGGATAGATACCTGACAAAGATAGGATTCAACAAAGGATTTGCTAACAACAATCTTTACTTCAAAGTGCAAGGTAACAAAATGTTGATAGTAGTTGTATATGCTGATGATATCATTTTTGGTGGAAATGAAGGCATGTGTAAAAAAATTGTTGAAGAGATGCAGAAAGAATTTGAGATGTCTATGATTGGTGAATTGAATTTCTTCCTTGGTCTACAAGTGAATCAAACTGATAAAGGGATATTGATTTCACAATCTAAGTATGTAAAAGAGTTGTTGAAGAAGTTTGGGATGGATGATTCCAATCTTGTTTGTACTCCTATGGTAACCAGATGTAAACTGAGCAAAGATGATGGAATCTGCTAAGACTAATTAGAGAAAATACAAATCTATGATTGGCGAACTGTTGTATCTTACTGCTACTAGACTGGATATTATGCATGCAGTATGTTTAGTTGCCAGATTCCAAGTAGATCCTAAAGAAGCACATGTTACAGCTATAAAGAAGATATTTAGATATCTTAAAGGTACATGGATTATGGATTATGATATCCTAAGAGTAATTATTTCACTCTGAGTGCTTATACCGATGTTGATTGGGCCAGATGTGTAGATGTCTGGAAGAGTACCAATGGTGGTGCTTTCTTCCTTGGAGGAAGATTAGTTTCATGGTTGAGTAAAAAGAAAGACTATGTTTCTTTATCTACTACAGAGGCAGAATATATTGTTGCAGCATCTTGTTGCACATGGGTTTTATGGATGAAGCAAACTTTGAAAGACATTGGAGTGATATGTGATGAGCCTATTTCTATATTCCGTGACAACAAAATTTCAATAAACATTTCAAAGAACCTGGTTATGCATTCAAGAACAAAACACATATCTATCAAATATCATTTCCTGAGAGAAAAAGTGATGGAGAATGAAGTCAGATTGGAGTATGTGACAACAAAGGAACAAATTGCAGACATATTTACTAAGGATCTTCCAAAGGATACTTTTGAGCATCTTATGGAGAGGTTGGGGGTCATTGGCCCTCTGAACCAAGTGCACATGAAGGTGCATCAATCTAGTGAATTCACATATTCTTTATTTATCTGGACTGATAAATGGGTCTACTCTGTAGCGGGGGTAGAAAAGGTTTTCATTGTTGCAGTATGAGTGTACTCCTAAGGGGAAGTAATCAGAGTTGTTGGTCTTTGTCATTGATGTCAAAGGGGGAGAGAAAGTCAAGTGAAAAATGGTTGCAGTAGAAGAGAAGGTGTTCTCCCGAGATATTGTGTAAAAATTTGTCTTTGATGGTTTTTCACATCATGTGTTGCCATCAATGAAAAAGGGGGAGATTGTTGCAAGTATGAGCTAGTCTGGTGGTGTCATTAATGATGTCATTGATGTCAACACAATTCAGTATGTTGCAGATTGTACATGTATAGCTGAGATGCTACTAAGATGCTGTGAGTACATGGAGCTATCTTTATGTCATTGCAGATGTGCTGTGTTGATGAGTTTCCAAGTGCTTTTGAGAAAATTAATAAAGAAGAGAAGTCAAAGTGATGAATGTGTTCAGAATGTGCTCCATCTTTCTCAACACCACGTTTCTCCTATGTTGATACTATGCTTGTGCAGATCTAAATATTTGATAATGGTGATCTTGTGGTGATATATCCTGAGTTTTAGCTTTTGGTGTGATAGTACATGAAAGTTACGTTCACCAGTGTGTGAATTGTTCTGGAAGAATTGATCTTCTGTGGACTGAGAGAAATGTTTATGCTTTGTAGTCCTAAGTTATTTTGTTTTAGATCTTTTGGATCTAGGACATGTCTTGAGATGGTGTTCTCTAGGTTTTGGAAAAGAAGGTTGAATTTTGGTGATCCAGAAGTCATGTTTCAGTGTTTCAGTATGAGTTTGCATAGTCTGGATGGACTGGTGAAAGGTGTTCAGAGTTTGAAGCATATTGCATTTTTTGCGGATATATCTGAAGAAATCTGAGATGTAATCTTGTGCATAATGAAGCGTGTTGTGGAGTCAGCATGTCATCTTCTTGTTGGGAAGCATGTACATCGATGTTCATTTGTGTTTTCATTAGGTTTGGCTGACCTGGTGTTTATGCTTCATTTGAAGAATAAAATTAAATTAAGCGTGTGGTTGATTTGAGATATTATTTTTTTTATCTTGAAATTTTTTTTTTGGTCCACTCTCATTCCCTTCCACCACAGGAATGTTGAGTTTCTGACCTAATTTGAATTTATGGAATGAGGTATTTGTGACTGACCTTGGAGAAAGTTTCTAAGGTTGAGGATGGTATAAAAGCAAGTTGAATTTTGAAGAATTGTATGACAGTGTGATGCAAAGTGACGAAAGTGAGCCACAAATCATAAGAGTAGAAGTGTGTGTGTGAGTGAGTTGAGACAACAACTCTTTATTGTGTTGGATTCCTAAAGGTAATGAGCTAAAGGTTTTTGCAATCCTTATTCAAAGTTGCGGATGTGTGTTAATTGTTGTGGTGGATCTTTTGTTCTCTTTTGTATTTGTAGGCAGTGAGCCTCCCTGTTGGATAGTGAATCCTTTCTGTAGGTAGTGAGCCTTTGTACTTGAACAGTGTATCCTCTTATGGGCAGTGAGCCTCTGTATTCAGTTTAATAATCTATTTATATTGTGAGTTAACCCTCGCTGTGGTTTTTCCCTTATTGGGTTTTCCACGTAAAAAATTGGTGTTCATTGTGTTGATTTACTTTCTATTATTTGTGTTTCATGCTCTTACTTAATAACATAATAGTGTGGTTGTGGGATTGATAAGTGTTGAAGACTTAAGTTTTAATTTTGTGACAACTGATTCACCCCCTCTCAATTGTTATGCGCCTATTTAATAGATTGTCCTCTATGTCTCAGCCTCTACAGCCTCCTATTTCTCTTGCCTCTAAGGCAGTGAATGGGAAGAGGCCTACCGCTGAGGTGTTGGAGTTTTCTCCCCCCACTGTCATTCTATCATCCTCTCAATCTCTTCCTCTTGTTCCCATCTAGGAGTCCCTCCCTTCACCAAAAATGGTTGTGATAGATACTCTGATGGTTAAACAATAGTCTTCCACCCCTTCTTAGGTTGCGACCTATATCTCCCAAAGTTGTAGAAACCACCTTGTGTGTGAGCGCAAGCATCGAAGAAAGGATTTGGCCATTGAGTAGGCCACCTTACAGGAGAAGGAAGAGGAGCCAACAACTCCTGGTTTGACATCTTTTGTTGTGTCCTCCCCTTTCATCCTCTCTACTTCAGTTCCTTCAACTTTAGTCTTGCTTTTGGCTCCTCCTGTGAGTGTGAATGATCCTCAACTAAAGAGGGTGCATGTATTCATTGCTCCTTCGATTGAGCCTCCCCTGTTGATGTCCCTTCTAGACATCCCACTATTTTCAAAACCTATGGACATTCTTAATACCTTGGTGGTGTCTTCCATAGTTTTCTACTTCTCCTCCATGCCCTCTGCTTCATTTGTGGGGATCTCGCTTCCCTCGATGAAGCAAAATATGGATAATGACCTTGCTAGCAATGGGGGTCAGAAGAATGGCTTTCCTTCTTTAGAGGGTGGTTTTGTGTTGGCTTGTGTCATCCTAGTGATGAAGGAAGCCTCGACATCCCTAGAGTTTTTCACTGCTCCCGAATCATTCAGTGAGCTTACCAGTGGATCTCAGGTGTCACCTCCCTCATCTATTGAGTTGATGCATGGAACTCTTGTGAGGTGCAAGTTTAATTATGTGGACGAGGTCCTGACCCTATCGGCGATATTTGTGAATTCGCTAACATTCACCCCATAGGAAATAAGTGGATAATACCTTGAGGGGCCTTCTTCCTTGGCTCTTGTTGTGGGAGGGTCAAAGGGTACCCCTCTTGATATTCCACCCTTGTAGGCTCGTCTACCCTCCCCTTACAGTGATCTAGATTAGGAGAATGATGGCCTCTTGGTTGATGAGGACTAAGGTGCACCTCTTCTTTATTTGTAGATTAGATTATGTGTGTGTGTGCATGTGTTGTGCTCCCTTGTGCTTGTGTTATGTGTTCCTAGATGACCCTTGCGACCCGCATAGGAGCTTGGATACAAGAGTGTTTTTCTGTCGTAAAAATTCTTCTATTTGTCATATAATTCTTCTTTTTTTCGTGTATTGATTTTTGACAATTGGGGACGATGCAAAGTGTTGGGGGAATTTAGGCCTCCCTTCCATGTTGACCCATTTTTTTTATTTTCACTTTGTCTTCATGTGCCTTCTTCACATGGTTTGATATAGTAGGAGGTTGATAACAGTTCATTTATATACTATTACATCTATTTATTTATAATTATGAGTAGCTCTGACCCCGAAATATCAGGTCCCCCCTTTCTCTTATTCGTTATGCTATTGTCTTTCCTTGCATCTTGCTCTCTTCCTTGCTTGCTTTATGATGTTGTGGTGCTAATGTGTTTTCCCTCATGTGTGTGACAACATTACCACAGTTACATCTCACTATGTTCTGCGGGCCACAACATCACTTTTTCATTTCATTCTTGTTTTTCTCTCCTTAGGATGTCACGTGCCTTTGTTTTTGGCATGTACCATCCTAAGAGGGGGCTCTTACAATGCTTTGATTTTTAGAAGTTACATTTGGTGGCCAATGAATCTTTTCGAAAATCTTTATCTTTAAAATATTTTTCAAAAATTGCATTCCTCAACAAGGACCCCTAGTGGAATACTCCCCATTCATCATGGGTTCATAAAGAAATAATTTCAAAAAACCTTCCTTCAAGGCGGAAGCACCTTTTCTGTGGGAGAAGTCTTGACCTTCCCCTTGTGAGAGGGATTTCTTCCTTTCAAATTCCTTGATGGAATGAATTCTTTCAAAAGGATTCCTTGATGTTGAATTGATTTGCGAAAAAATACTGTTGCACTTTCAAATAGAGTGTCCCTTGAGTGGACCCCTTTTTTTTTGAAGGGTTCCTAAGGGACCCCTTTGAAATCTCTTCCTTCAAATTTTTGATTGTTTGCTTGCCTTCCTGCATGGATTTTTGTTTTCTAACATGTTTTGTCTATAGATTAACATGTTTCTTTGTAGGTGCGCCTATAAAGTTGCTTCCCAAACCAACTCTACGGAGTCCCCTACATCAGGTTTCCTTCAGGAGAGAGTACTTAGGGGTGCCTTCTTTGCAAGTCCAAGGATATATGAAGTGCTTACATCCTGTGTGATTTTTCCACCGTCGGTCTATAGACCTCTAGTGCACTTTGTTCAAACCTCTTCAGGAGCAAGTACCTGTGGAGCCATTTTCATGTCCTATGCTTTTGAGCATGCCAGATTGCGGTTTGCTTCCTTAACAGTTTAGGTATATTTTCTTGGAAATTTTTTGACCTACTTTATCAAACACTCATTGGCACTCATGTTTGCTAAAGTGGGGGAAAAATGTATAGGAGTGAATTTTCACCCCTCTTGCAAATTCCCCTTTTACATCCTTCACCTTAGAAAAATCCAATCTGTCCATGTAATTCCACATCACCCATCCATACTCTATCCACTTAGCACTTTCTTTTAGTGTCGGTGGGGGAATTTTCATCAGGGACGCACACATGATGTACAGACATCTATGCCACACACTACCATCTTGATAGGATTCCTACCTCTAGTATCTGCAGAGGCATTATGTTCTCCACTGGTGACAAAGCGTAATGCCCCTGTGCCTTCTTTCCAACCATTGAATAGATCTTTCCCTCCTAACTCACCATCAAATGGCTATCTTTCATTCTCATTCCATCTTCTTCACATTTTTGAAATTTTGGCATAGCTTCTACACAATTATCGCGTTCTTGAGCTACTCACTGCACTATTGGCTTTGCTATTCCAACATCACAACATTCTTCACATCTACCATAGAAGTTGCAACTTGGTGTCTTCTAAAACCTCCTTTGGCATCGTTGTGGCCACGCTGAATTTTCCATAGTTATAGACTTGCATTCCTCTCTCATTGGCCTTGAATGCCTTTGGTTCAGGGTGGTATTGTTTGCTTTCTATTACATTGTTGTTGGATTTGAGTAGCATAGTGGCTCTTGTAGTGTTTTGGTTCCATTTATTTTATAGCATCGTTTATTTATCGTATTTCTACTCCTCTATCTATCTGGCCATTCATGGAGGTGGAAACACCAAAAACAGGGATTTGACTATGGAAAGCCCCGAAACAACCCCAAAAATTTTCCCTTCTTTATTGTTTGTAGGTACTCATTCGTGTCGAGCTTGTGGGAGAACTAGACTTCTTGTGAGTTGAATCTCTACCAGTTTTTTTCTTGTCACTTCTACACCATCTTTCTTGTTATTTCAATTATTCTATCTTTTATCATTTTAGTCATCACTTTAAACCCCAACCACTAAGTTGTCAGTAGGTTTCTTGCACTTTTTACTATTCTCTTCCACTGTTTGTCCATACAGACACCAACACACCTTTGAGATGCCAGTGTTTCGTATTGTCGTCCTTATTTTGCATTGCTATCCTCTAGCAAAGAGTTGTCTGAGGTATAGTATGAATTCTAGAAACCTGTTCGCTTAGTCCACACTAAACTTTTGGGTTAGTAGAGTGACATAAGTATTGAGATTTCTCTTCATTCTCTATCCCTAGCATCAAACACTTGTCCAACTTGAGGTAGATTAGGGAAACCTTCTACTCTTAGCTCTCTGTGAGCCTTGGTGTGGTTGGTCCCCCTCGTCTACAGAAACGGTTCTTAATATCACTTTGCCTAATCTTCATTCACCTACCAAAATCTTCCCTACTTGTGAGAATGCTTTGGTGCAAGAGGATGCAATCATGGAAAATCATGACAATAATAGTTGTTCTTCTCCCAAAACCTCACCCACCTATGAGGAAGGTACCATGATGTTAGAGGATCTAATCATTGGCTATCATTAGAATCTTTTTTGTTTCTCTCCCAATACTTCTCCTACTTCAAAAGATATTGTGGCACAAGAGGATGAAATCATTGATACATTTATTTCAATAGAAAATAAGATGGATAGCATAGATAAAGATGCTAAGTTGATATTACACCCCCTCCATAGAAGGCCATCAACAAGTAGATAACTTAGTTGAGGTTATGAATGTGCAAGTAACAATTGGTTCACCTCCCATTATAGAACCTCGTAAACCCCCTACCAATATCTTGAACTTTGCAAGACAAATCACTAGTAAACATGTGTCAAAGCAACCAAGTTATCACATAGTGTTCACACATATAGCATTCCTCAACATAGTGGTAAAGAGTATGATCTTGTTGAGAAACTTCATCATACTCCAGAAAACATATCCCTTTTGGGATTTGATTCAAACATCACCTACATACAATATGATGCTCTAATAGATTTTGCAAAAGATTGATGCCCCATCTTCTATTAGACCGAATGATGTAGCCACCTTATTTGATTGTATGCAAGTGAAAAACTTGGATATTACATTCCCTCAACATGAATTACCCTCACTTGAGATCCAAAATAAACATGAATCCTTAGTGATAAAGGTTATTGTTATCAATAGTTTTGCACCCTACTGAATGCAGTATTCAACAAACTATTGAAACATGGAAACCTCTTTCAGATGTGGGTGATCTTACGCGAAAGAGGAATCTCCAGAGTGAGCTGGTTCTCCGAATGATGAATTCTATTCTAAAACAGCTTCTGAGAAAAGGGATGAAGAATAACTGAACATAAAAACCTATTTCTAAAAGATGATTCACCAAACTTAAGAATTCAAACCTAGCCACTCATAACAACTTCTCTATTGTAGTAATCCTCACAATCTCATTGGCACACATCCCATCAGTGATTCGCATGAAGATCTGGAAAAACAAATACAACATGCAACCTGAAACATGTAATTTTGAAACACCGCCTGTAATAGCAAGACATAAAAGGATTTTAATTTGAAAACACAAGTACATCAAATTGCCTTTACAAAAATTTTGACAAAAAATAAGGAGAAATTTGCTGCTCTATTAAAACTGGAAGAGTTTCAATCTATCCAAACTAATTATCAAAAGGTTTACAAGCTCCCCTAAATGAGCAAGGGCAAGAAACTGATCTGAACTGCTGAGAATGGAGAGTTGAAAGACTAAATCTATCAAAAGAATTCTCAAGGAAACCCTAATCCGAGCTTAGAAAAAGCTCAAGGAAAAAAGGCCTCAAAAAAACTCAAAAACTGCTTTAAAGCAGAAAAAGGCACAAAGCTTTTATGATTACACTGTCAAGCCTCTAAAAATAGGCAAATCCTGCTTTAAAAGTTCAAAAAACACCTTATCTCTCCAAGATAAGTCTGGAAACCGACCAAGAAGAAAAGGTCAATAAAAGATCTACTAAAAATAGCAAGAAAACATAAAGCAATTTATAAAATATCGCTTTTATGCTTCTGCTTTACAAGATGCAGATTTTTTCAATTTTGTCTATTTTTGCAACTCAAAGATTGGAAATCTTTTGCAAAAATAAAACTGCTCATTTCTCCAAGATATCATTCTAATTTTCTCAAAAAATTGAAAAAAAATATTACATAATCTTCCTTTTAACTCCATCATTGATTTCTCCAAAAGCAATCAAAAATTAAAAAAACCCTAAAAATAATTAACCCTAAGTCATAGGGTATTCACAAATATTATCTCATTGTCTTCACATAAAACAATAACATTAAGATGCTCAAGTCTCAATTCATTTTTTCTAAGGCATAAGATAATTTTAGCTCAAATCCTAAAGTCCCTAGACACAACCCTAGGCATAAGAAATTCGGCCTTACATAATCATTGATTTAGACTTAGGCTTAAATAAATCACAAGGAAGAGACTATGGGTTCGACCACCATTTGATATTCAACATGTGCATTTGAATGAACATTCCAGAACTTCACAAGGCTCGAATTAGGGCTTTGATCAAAATAGGGTCAAACCCTAATTATCACCATTTCACACCCGTGACTTTGGAAAGAAATAACTTTTGTCTGCATGAACAACGCCGCTATGATGGTGTTGGATTTGAGCTCGTGTGCACAGAAATCTTCATCTGCTGTTTAGTTGACTGAATCCCCATTGAGTGAGCTTCTTTTCATGGCGAAATAGCTTTTCCATTTCATTATTTTGAATATCAACAAGCCCTAAGGGCACAGTCTGCATAAGTTTGTTTTCTGATTCTATTCTTTCTTTGACTTCTCCATACCATTATGAATTTGAGCTCGACTTCTACAGTCCATTCTATGGAAGCTTCGACTTGTGTTCTTATTCTCCCTCACTGTGCAGAGGTAAGCTTATTGTTCTTAAATTTTATGGCTTTGTATTCTGCTCATTTCGGCCTCAAAGTCGTGGCTAATATACTCTACTGTCACTTCATATTGTATTTTTTGTGTGTTTCCCATGCTACTGTGTAAGCCTGACCTTCATTGTGGGTTCCATTCACTAGTGAGAGCTCGGCCACCACTTGGAAACTCAAACCCCTGCATTTGGAAACCATCTGCAGTCTTAGGTTGTGGCTAAAGTATCTACTTCGGCCTCGAACTGGTAACTTTCTCAGCTTTCTTTGCTTCTCTGGAAACTTTAAGGTGCTCCCTCTTGAAACATAGATTTTGGCCATGGTTAGGCTGTGCCAAATGCGCACTGTAGGAAGCATTATTTCGAATTTTGGGCTCGACCCAGAACAGAAATTCTCCATTATGTCAATTTAATAACATTTCTGCATATGGGTATGATAGAAACTTAAATAAATCTACATTTTTCCCTCTCTGTATTTTGACCCAGAACAGAAAGCTTTCATTCGTTTTATGTTCTTACCATTTTACTCCAGATTTCACATGGGTATTTTTGTAGCTATCCTTTTTGCATTTTGAAGCTAAACTGAAGATGGGTACTCGAAATTTTTAAGGAAACTCCATTTTTCTGTAATTTGAGAATAAACCCATATGTGGGTATTAAAATTTCGAATGAGAAATTCATTTTCTGTCTTTCCTGAGCTCGATTTATCACATAATTTTTCATATTTGTAGTCATACTGTTGTTTTCATGAAAAACCCACATGGGTATCATAAATTATCATATTTTTGTACTTTCAAAAGCAAAACCTCATGAGGTTATTTGAAATTTCTAAAGAAAAATGCATTTTTTTGTATTTGAAAGCATTAGAGACTATGAAGTAATTGTTATTCGTTTTATCCATATGGCTTGAGCTAGAACAAAAAGTGATTTACCCCACACTTCTGAAACAAAACAATATCATGGGTTTTGGAATTTTTTCAAAGCAAAAGCATGTATTTAATTTCTGACAGAACTTGATCTCCCATACTTGCTTGAAATGGTGATAAACTGTATACCTGCTTTCATTTCTTTCAGGATCTAGAAAGCTCACTTGCTTGACACTTATAACTCCCTCCAGCATGGCTATACTCAGGAATGACCTCCTAAATATATTGTATCTATGCTTACTCACTGTAAACACAATAGTTGTTTCTCCTTGCCCCTCCTTAATTTTAACACAGCAACTTTCACCTTTGTAACAAAAGATATCTTGAATGTTTGTCCTTATTTTAACCTCATTAGCATACTGTTCATTTTTGAAAGAGAGCCACTTACTGCATCACTGTTGCCTGATTAAAAAATGCCTTCATAAGTATATATAAGAATGTGATGGAATAACAAGAACTTGTGTGTTTGTTTATACTTGTTTGACTCATACACCTAGTTTTCATTTTGGCATTTCTGTACATCCTTTGATAGTTGTATGACACCCAAACTTGATTCATAACCATTTTCCTCTTTTGATAAGAGCAACTGACCTCTTGTTACAGCACTGTCATTGACATGGATCTTGAGAAAGACTTGTATTTTTTCATTGAGAAGAAAAGGATCTCCCTATTTGTAATCTGTCTGTATTTTAATGTCCTTCTGACACTCCTTATCCTTATCATGGCAACTCCATAGGGAAACCAAAAATGAATCATTGTAACATCATGACCACATGCTGCTCACTAGCTCATATGTATAGCTTAACAACTCAGAACTTATTTTGGAAAGAAAAAACTTACTCTTCCCTTACTATCCTGGAATGATCTCTTTATCACTAAACCCATTGATAATGCAGTATTTCTTCACCAGTCAACTCAAAATTAGAAATTCAGCTAACACTCAGGTGCACTGTCTATATTTGTATTCATGAGCAACATGGTACTCTTCATGCATTTTTATATTTCACTGCACAAACTACTCTCAGAAACTGTTCTCTTTGATGATGAAAATTAGAACAAAACATTAAGGCATATGTATGCCTGTTCACTATCCAAAAGAGAAATGATGAATTGAAACTCACACGACATATGATTATAATCAGCACAGAAAATGAAGTAATTCAGCAATTTTTGATGCAAATGCACTTAGTTAAATTCCTTAAGTGAACTAAACTCACTGTTCACCTGTAGCCTTCAGAAAGAAATGTTGATCGTTATGAATGCACAGTTGGTTTCATTACTTGATGGATAACTCTGTTTTACTCTTTCAGTTGTACTTCATTTTGTTTGATGTATCTCATGAAATATCTTTCAAAAATAGCCCATTTAATGCATAGGGTAGCATGCCGGGCTCTACCCTTGTGGGAGCCCGTTTTACTCCACATGCTTGGTCTTCAAATAATGTTCAGCTTCATGACTTTACCTATACCTGCACAAGGAAAAAAATAGTGTTAGCATAAAAAATGGAACATGTTGATTATGATGTTGATACTTCTCCTTTAGCTCACTTCTTCATACTGCACTTGACTGAATTTGATTGTTTCAATGCATTGCTAATAGTATATTGTACTATTGTAGTGCATCATATGAGTTATGTCATAGTCAGAGTCACTGACACCCCTCTTTTCCTCTTATAGGTCGACGAAGCTTGAGACGACGAGGTGCACCATTCAAAATCAAGCGCCGATAACCAGGCAATGATGACTATGCTGTTGCTTATGTTTTTTCATTTTGCATCTTCAGTAGTGCAATGTGCTGTTAGAAATACATTGTCATAGTCACAATTATATCCACGGATTGTGTGGATCTTTGATTTCAATTTTTCTTTTCAGTTGAAAAGAAAAATGCATTTATGCAATGTTGTAATACTATTCTGATTTTGAAATCAAATGAAGCCTTGTAAGAATATGAATTATTTTTGAAATGAATAAAAGCATCTGAAATGCTATTTTGCACATGTACTCAATTCTGTGTTTCTTTTAAATTTGCAACCTCTGAATGACACTTTGCAACTCTATAACTTCACTAAAATGCATAACTGTTACTTAATGCAAAAAGTAATGTGAAACAACATTTAAAATCCAATCTGCAATTCCACTTTATGGCAAATAATAATCAGCCAACTCCTCCATTTGAGCTGAGGCGAAAAATATGTAACAGTTATCATTAATGAAACTAGAGTTAGGTGTACTATCCTAGATAATGGAGTGGGTCTTAATGTTTGTAGCATTGGTCTAACCTCGGATTTGGCTTATCTATTTTTGTCATATTTTATTCTCATTTTTGTTATTAGTTATTTATGTAGTAATCATGAGTATGGTTTGATGCTTACCATTTCTAATTTGATCATAAATTGTGGTGTTTTTCACTAAATAATCTATCATTACTTTATCATATTATGATTCTTAGATAGAAATTTTTTAGATCCGTAGGTTTACATCCATAATTATCATAAACTGTTACTAGTGTTACTATCACATAACATTATTGTTCTTATAATAGTTCTTGTCGTAGAACAATGTTACTTCTGTAACAATTCCTACCGCAGAAGTAAAAAAAAAAACATTAAGTTAGATTTCCACTTCGGAAGTTGATTGAAGTTAGAAGTGCATTTAAAATTTATACTCACCTCACTACCTACAACCCTTGTGCATATAGCCATGACACCTTCACAATTCTATGCCCTGAATTGATACTTAGACCAAACTGCATTTTATTATGCAATATTAAATCTATTTCACTCTTTACCCCAATTTTGGCCTATCATTTTGGAGTTATTGCTAGGGAAAGATTTCAAAGTCCTATTAGCTTGGTGAGTTGAGTTAGGACCAATGTGTTAGGAAGAAATCTTGCACAATTATCAACCTTGCCTAGGTGAGTAATCCTAATTTGTGTTGTTTTAAATCATATAGATGTATTGTTAGATTTTGTAGGTAGATCGTAGTAGATACAACCATTTATATACCAACACCACTTGTTGTGATTAAATTGATAAGCAAAGAAGTAATTTTGAAGACACAACATAAAAACATAAAAAAAATATTACATTTTCAAGGTAGTTCAAACACACCAATTTTTAGAAAAAAATGCTTCAAAAATGAAGAATTTGAAGGCCACATAAGTAGGACCTCGCAAGGGGGTGCTGCCCCTTGACCCCGCTAGGGCTGCCACCTCTAGTCCCTTACTTTCAAATTTAAAAACAAAAGAAGAAATTAGTTGGGACATCACGCTAACAAAAATTGATGTTTTTGTATCCCCTCTACCTAAAGAATGCAACTTAGCTTATCACGATCTTCCATTACCATTGCCACATATATATATATAAATGTTATTCCTATAATTCAGCAATAACAAATAATTGATGTTTTTTTACAACAATGGAATTTTGAAAATGAATATTTGACCATTTGTTGTTCTGATTTGTTGCAAGGAAGAAGATAAGTTCACATGCCAAGTTGTTCAAGAGGACATGGTGAAGGAGACACAAGTCATAAGTGAGCCTCAACAAAACAAAGGTGGAAGTGAACAAGTTTTTTTGGTAACTCAAGTTCAATTTTACACATCAAATGGGGAAGGTCTAGGTATGCTTGATGATTTTAACATGTCTTATAATTACATTGGAGTAGAAAGACAACATTTTTCTTCAAAAAATACTTCTCCATCTAGTATGTATGGTGAATGGAAACAATCCCCATATTATCAAGATTGGAAAAATAATTACTCACAACAACCACAACACCCATTATTACCATCTCCATCATTACCATTTTACCCATCCTACTTAATCCCACCCACTCTATATCCACAATTACTTTTACCATTTTCATTATCCCATTCATATCATCAACCATCCACTTCAACATATCCAACAAGGGAAACCCAAATGCCTAATAAATTATTATCTAATAAGGTGGTTAAAACTACATATAATAATGATATTTCAAGGATCCCTTTACATTTTGTTAATGTGCTTGAAATTGGTGAATCACAATTGAAATCTATCAATACAACTAAAGGATTTTTTTTTGGTCTAATTGAATTAGAAGAACAATATGATCAATTGAAATGTAATCAATTTAGTTCTTCTTATCTACTTAATGAATAACAACTTTTAGAAATAATTCACACACATAAGGAAACAATTCAATCTAATTTTAATTTCATCATTGAAATGATAAATATGTGTTTTCAAATTAATCATGCAATAAATGGTGAACTATATGCCTTAATGATTCAAGAGTTGTGTGAGATACATAATGATATCCTACAAGATCTATCATTTATAAATATTTTTATACTCAAACATCTAGATCTTTGGAGGCCTATGGTAAAAATGTGTATTCCTCACACACTTATTGATCTAGGTCCAATAATTGATTTTATGATTAAAAAAAACTAGATGGGTTTGACTACATTAATGGCCATAACAGACATGCTACAAAGGTTGATGATTCATTGGACATGGTTCAAGATATTCCTAAATATGTCACTGTATTTATTGATTCTTTGGATTATCCTAATGCCCTCATACTTTTGTAGTATGAAGTTAAGTTGGAGGGGCGATCCTTTGAATTTTTGAAATCCTTGGTTAATTACTAATAAATCCTTCATTAGTTATTTCTTTGGTGTTTCTTATAAAACCACATGTGTGAGCTTTGAACCAACTCAAGGTATGCATTCTTATGTTACTTACAATTGAATCATATTATTTTTATACAAGCATTTATTATAATCCATTTATCATTTGATGTTGATTATCTATTCATATTAATTACTCTACCATTAATTTTCTAATGAATAAACTTATTATTAATTGTGGAGTTATTAAATGGATGATATTTCACAAAGTTAACATTACTATACTTTATAAGCTTGGTCTTGAGAATATGGTTGCATGTTTGTTATCTAGATTGACCAACACTTTTGCACCAATACTAGATGATGATGCTTCTCTAGATAATAATTTGAGTCAACATTTTGTTGGCTTTACCAATTATGTGGAGTTGTGAAAGATTCCTCTATTGTTCTCTCATAGATATCATAAGAGGATTATTGCACAAAGTTTTCAATATTCATGGGTAGAACTTATCTTCTTCACTAGCCTTGATGCCAAATTATATGGAGGACAACATGCAAATCAGTGTATGATAACCATAATTCTTGGTTGAATCTTCACAAACCACACATCCAGACAACTTGGAGACATTAACGACTTGGACATATTCTTGCACTTCATCATAAGGATTGATTCATCCACCTATCTAAAGCAACATGGACATTTTGGATAAGTTGGGAGACTACCATTGGTCTTCCACTATGCAACCTTATCTTTGGAAGATTTCTTCTATTGTAAGTGATTCTTTAAAGTGATTGAGCATGTATTCCAATGTTCTATGGGAAGCTTTTTGTTATAGTGGCATGAGCTAAATGAGATCCAGATCATTTGTAGCAGTACTTCCATGTGTTAGATTATGATCAGGTTATTAATGGTCATCATTTCAAGTACTACAAGCAACTAATTTCAATAATGACTTTCATTTAAGGGATTCAAATGGAACTCTATGCTTTGGATGATAAAATTTCATCATCCATATGAGAGTTTCATTTTCTTTGGTCGTTAAATGCAATTTTTCAAAAAAAAAGAAAAAAGATGAAAAACAATTAAAAAATGAAAAAAAAAGCAATAAATTCTAACAATGAAAACCTTTGAGCATTATTAGACTACAATTTGAAAACTAGTTTATGGTGTATTGTAGTTAAAATAAATTATTAGTGGTGAAAATTGTTTTTACATTGCCACTAAGTGGTAAGTAATTGAAAACTAACTTGCCAATGGTCACTTGTCGTTATCAAAATTTTAAAAAGTGAAAAATGAAAAAATGAAAAATATAATTATTTTTGTTCTTTCTTTGGGCTAATCCTTTTCAGGTACACTCAGATGCTTTTATGGTTGTTTCACTCTCTCTGAGTGCCTCTAGCACCTCTTGTAGCTCACTTTTATAGTTGTGCTCTAGTTTGTTGTAGTCAGCGAGACTCTGATCACCTGTAGCATGAGCTACACATTCAATTGAGGTGTCAGAAAAAGTGAAGACAAAATTAGCTACCATTAGTATGACCCATAGTGCTTCATTACGATGGCGATCTTTCATGTGCAGCAGTACTTGTCACAATTTTTGGTTCCTTCCCTATTGAAGATTCACATTTGCTAAGTTATTTTGGCTAATAGACCTTGGCATAAATGGACATGCAAGTTGGTAAAATAGTCAATTTTATTTTTCTTTATTTTATCTTTTAACTTTATTAATATTTATTATTATATTAATCATATAAAGCAGCACTCACACCAACCCTCTTCTTGTTTCCCAAGGACGGTCAACCCTTTAAGTTGGGGGGAGGTTCATCATCCTTATTACCTATCTTTTCACCCATCATTTTCTTTTGCTTATCCCATCATAACATAAATTATTTCACCCTTCATAATAATTTATATTGTCTATCATTTCATCCATCTTATATATATATCTCATGAATGTGGAGATATTTCTTCATGATACTTCCTATATATAGCATTTCAAAAAAATAATGTTATGGAAAAAATGACAAAAAGAGAAAAAAATGAAAAATGAAAAATGAAAAATGAAGAAAAAATAAAAAATTGGATGTATGAATATTGAAAAAAATGAAAACAAAATTGGAAAACAAAAGAAAAGTCATGAAGCTTGCTATGAAGAGGAGTGATAAACAAATTGAGAGAAAATGTGTGATGTAATAGTCAAGGGTGAAGAAGGCACAAGTCATAAATACAAAGGCTACCAATTCAAATCAAAACCTATCAAAAATTAAAGATTGCATGAGGACTTGCAATATGCTAAGTTGGGGGGAATGATGAGAGTCATTCACATTCTATTTTATACCATATTTTATCCTTTTTCCTATACCATTTAACCCATTTCCATATTCAATTCCATACATTATCATATCATTTTACCACATTTTACTGCATATGGTTAAATATAAATAACTGATATTTAATTTAGTTTTTAGATAAAATAAGTGAATAATAAAGGTGGAGATAATAGACTATGGACTTCCTGTCACTTGTGGGTGCATTTTCCAGTAAATTAATTCCAGCTATAAAATTATTTGCTCATGAAATATTTTAGTTATTTTGTTGTAACTGATTAAGATTTAGTTTATAATTCTATGGAGGAGAATGTCCTCACACTAAAAAAAACAATACTCTACTTTTTATTATAACCACAAGCTAAAATAGCTCCTCTATTTAAGCTTGATTGGTTATTAATAAAATAACTCCCTATAAATTGTGAGTTTTCAAATCCTAAAAGGGAGAAGATTCGTGAATATAGGAAACAAAATACATATTTGTTAAAATAAGTTACATGTGCCTTATTTATTATAAAAAGGCAATGTAAAGTGTGAGAGATATGACTAGAAAAAAATAGACTTTGTATCAAAGCTTTTGATAAATAAATTAAAATTTACAAGTGATCAAACCAACAAAGGAAGGTTCTCTTTATTTCATCACTTGGTAGACTAAGGAGGTAGGACCTACTTCTTGGAATTGTTGGACTTGTCGTTGCACCAAAAAATTAACCTATCAATGCCCGATACAACCTTCGGTTAAGAACCACAGGAGGTGGTTAGACCATGTCACAAACCCAAGCACTAGTGTTGCAAGGAAGACCAAGGGTCACACCTTGCAACAATCCCCCACCCCCCTGCACAAGCGTGGGGTTTGAACCTATGACCAGCTCTGATACCAATTGTTGGACTTGTCGTTGCACCAAAAGATCAACCTATCAATGCCCGATACAAGCTTTGGTTAAGAACCACAAGAGGCGGTTAGACCATGTTACAAACCCAAGTGCTAGTGTTGTAAGGAAGACCAAGGGTCACACCTTGCAACAAGAATTTCGGTGATTTATGCAGTTTTTATTATTTTAGTAATGTGTGTTTCTATCGCATTTTATTATCATTTCTTTTATTAGTTATTTCAGTACTAACTAAGTATGGTTTGATGCTTACCATTTGTAATTTGATAATAAATTGTGGTATTGTTTACTAAATCATCTATCATTACTTTATCATATTGTGATTCTTAGATAGAAATATTTTAGAGTTGTAGTTTTGTATTCCATAATTATCATGCTCTGCTACTATTGTTACTATCACAGAACATGGTTGTTCTTGTAATAGTTCCTACCACATAACATTGTTGCTTCTGTAACATTTCTTGTCGTAGAAGTAAAATAGAAACATTAAGTTAGATTTCCACTTAGGAAGTTGATTAAAGTTAGATGTTCATTTCATTTATACTCACCTCACTACCTGATGAGTTACATTTTGTCATCCATTTTATTCTGAATTCACCTAGTTTTGTGTCCATATTAAGCTTACCTTTTTTCCCTTTTTCCCTTAAGTTTCCATGATATTTGTGAAAGATTAAATTTAATTAATATGAATAGAGGGATGCAAAACATTTGGTAATTAACTGATCTTGATTACTAATTTTGGTGTATATTGTGAATAGGGGTGTTTGGAGGTTGAAGGAACGCATAATGGAGATTGTCTAGAGGATCTCGTGGACTTTTTGGTTATTGTCTTCTAGTTTCTATTTAATTAATGGTATCATAATTAGGTTGTTTAGTTAGTTTTGGAATGTTTGGAAAATAGTAGGTCGTAGGCCAAGTTACTATTTTCCAAAACCGATCGAGTAATTCTAGTTATACACTTGTAATCGATGGACATGTCTATTTTAATATTATGTTTTGTATCAAGACTTATATATATACTCTCTTTCGAGCATGGAAACAATCTTAATTTTTATCCTGAAGTTGAAATTAATATAAGACTATTGAAGTGTTGAATTTGTGTATGATATAAACATTCTTCTCCACTCGGTCGATTGGGAGAAAGGGCCCACTCCTTAGCCAAAGTTTGGATTTCCTTTTATGTTATTGTGTGTGAGGTATCATTTATATTTGCTCAATAATTTCATATGTTTATGATTTAATTAAGATTAGTAATCATGTGTATATGTTATTGAATTAATTTCAATTGGTGTGGTTGTATTCGTTAAAGTGTGAAGTAATTTCTACTTGGGAAAGACTGTTAATACTTGGCACCAGGCTGCAAGGACGACATGTATCAGTGAATTGGTGAAGTTCATTCTATTTTCAAAACATTGAAATAGTCTACCCAACTTTACCAGACCCTGCCGCTAGGATACATAGGTCCTTTCACTCGAGTTGTTCATCTCCTATCTCCCACACTATTTTAATATATCCTTAGCATTATATTCTTCTATCATTGTTGCTAATGTTTTTTGTTAATGTTTGCAAGAATTTTGTAATTTTGAGACATAAATTCTAAGAGTGTGTAACCCCAAGATATTGACTTAAGTTATTAAGGTTTAATTGAGAATTCCAGAGTGTATATGTGTTGGATTGAAATACGAAGTTAGTGATTAAGAATAGGATTTCATTCATTTTCAGATTGAGAAGTGTTCTTTGAATTTTAGAATAAAAGGTGTGGTTTAATTCAATTTCTAGACGCATCCATCCCCCCTTAGTTCATTAGTTTCAGCCCTTAGGTAGATTTCCACAACACCCTTCACAAGTTTATGACTCCTGGATTGACAATTAAGGGATAAATTGAGGAAACTACCACAAAATACCCAAGGACCAATCTAAGTGTATGTACCAACTTTATAGAGTGCCAAGGATAATTTATCTTTGATATCAATCCACAGTTTAATCCAATCATTTTAGCACCATTTCCAAGGAATGGTGTTAAAGGCCTGTCAACCTAGTGATCTAAGTTAAGAGCATTGCACTAAGGAGAAATTTTACGTGACAGTTGATCTCGTTTGGATAAACTACCCTTAGTTTTCTTTGTTGTAATTCATATAGGTGTATGTATTGTAGTAGGGGTAGTAGAGGGAGATTTGTTAAGAATGATAAGGGGAGTAGTACACAACTAGAAAAATCAAAATCATTAATTAAGGGAGGCATCTCACAACAAGAAAAATTGAAAACCAAATTATAACAATTAGTTGTGCATACATCACCTAAGGAAGAGTTACCCAAACTAGATATCAAGAAGTGTGTTATTGAGTCTACCATTGCTGAGACCCCTTCTGATATCTTCCTAGAGTCTTCTGAAGAATTACAGAAAAGAGTAGCAAAGTTATTTTAAGAATCTTACGAGTCTAGGGTTGGTCCATCCTTAGGAAATTAAAATCCATTCAAAGAATTCTTCGCTCCTTGGGAATCTCAAGTCATGGTAGATCTCAACAATAACAAAAAAAACAATAACAATGAGAGAGCATTGTCCAACAATAATTGGGTCACCTTTGAGTTTCCAATTGCACATCTTGAAGAAGATGCCCCTATGAAAAACATTCTTCATTTTTCTTTGTCTTTTTTTTGTGGTCTTTCTATTGAGGACCTGATATGTTCTTATTTGAGTTTGATGTGTTGTGCCACATCTATGATTATTAGAGTGATGCACAAAAGTTCAAATTATTCCCAGCCACATTGAAGGATGTAGCCTTATGTTGGTTCATGAATCTCAGGAATATCAGAACATGGGAAGTCATGAAGGAATTATTTTTTACCAAATACTAGGAGTATTGTAAAACAAAAGAGGTTTGGGATGAGATATTCCATATGACACAAAAAGAAGATCAGTCTGTGGAAGATTACCTTGAACGCTTCATGTTCAGCTTTCAACGATCACGACAACCAAGGCTAACCCCTGATACCATTAAAATGTTGTTTCTTAGGGGAATAAGGGATGATACTATGGGTGCCTTAAATTTAATAGGTAAAGTTAATGTCTCTAAATTGATCTTTGACGATATTTGTGACATTTGTAGGAATTACTCGAGGTCTCAACGTTTGGGGAGGAATTATGTAAGTTCTCTTCCTCGGGAAATACAATAGGTATAACAAAATTTGAGATAGGTAATCTACTTGAAGACCTCGAGACTGATTTATTAAATCATATGGGTAAATAGATAGACACTTTGTATACATGAAGGAAGCAGGAAGAGGCAAAAAAAGCCTTAGCTATCTTTTGTCATGTTTGTCAAAAGAGGCATAGTGGTGAAGAGTGTCCATATCATAGAACAAAGATGTATTCTTTAGAGGAAGAAAGTAGGGAAACTAATTTAAAACCTCTTCCTGTAGGGATGAACAAGGTAGAATACACAAACGAGCTTGTTTACTTCATGGCCCAGCGAAGACCTTGGCAACCAAGAGCAATGCCCCCAACCAATTATCAAGCCGCACCCCAAAATCCTTTTCAACATAATTCTTTCCCAAACCAACCTGGATGGTATGGAGGTTGGCAACAACCTCCATACTACCCCTAGTGGTCACAACAATATTGTCCTGCTCCACAATCATGGCAATCATGGTGGGAACCACCACCACCTTACCCACAATATCAATTGTTCCCTTCATAGCCACCACCTCCAACAATAAATCTATATCAACAATCCCAACAACTCTTACCACATGTTCTGTCATCTAATCAACCATCTAGCTCAACTAAACCTCCAAAAGCCACACCAATTATTGCACAACCATCACCAAATCCAAATAATAAGGTGGTGCAACTGATCTATAATAATGAACTGGTAGGATTGCCAACTTACCCTATCAATGCATTAGAGATTGATGGTGTACACTTAAGGTCTGGGAAGAACCTCCAAGGGCCAACCATCACAAAAGTTGAATATTCTCCAGCTAAGCCATAGGAAGAGCAACCAAAGCCTCCATTTCTAGATAGGTTGCAAGAGCAGCCAAAATAGTAGGAAACATCTCAACCTGATTTTGATTTTATGAATGAATTACGTAACATTAACGTTAAAATTCCTTTGTTGCAGCCTATTTGAGATGTTTTGATGTACACTAAAGTATTCAAAGAACTATGTGGGAGGAAACAATAGAAGAAGCAGGACCCCAAGACAATCCAATTCATTGGACAACTCACGAACTTGATGTTGGGGAGAATCTTCATTACTAAGTATACAGGTATAGGAATTCCAATAATTAAGGTATGTATTGGTGATGTAATCATTACAAATACACTTGTGGATCTAGGGGCAGCTATAAATGTGATGACTAACAAGACTAAGGAGAGGTTGGCCCTTCAAGGACTTAGACCTACTCCAATGGTCTTGCAAATGGCTCATCGCTCCCTTGTAAAACCAGAAGGTATGATTGAAGATATCATTATTTCTATTGAATCTTGGGAGTACCCAATAGATTTCATGATTTTGCAACCAAATATTAAACCCCTTAATTCTTGGCATACCTTGGTTGGCTCCTACTAATGCTTTCATTAATTGTAGGTCTAGAAACATGGTGATTTCGAACATGGAGCAAACGAAGAAATTAACATTGTACCCTCTAGTGCAACCATTGTTGGAAACGAAGGATCCTTTATGGATCAATAGTGACTTAGAGGAGTCTACCTATTTTGACAATAGATCAAAGTAGGGAATTTGAAGATATTTCAAAAGACACTATTATTAATCATTTTTTGCAAAATTATTATTTGGTTGATAATGTTCTTGAGACAATGATTTGTCCTACAGGCATAAGTGATAATTTCCTATTTGGAAACTTTTTGTTAGTTATTAGCTCACAATCTATTCAACATTTTATTACTTTGCATCAATTATTGTCACATACTTGTATATACAGTCCATTTTTTATATCTGGAAATTCTGACCCATCTTCGTCCAATTCACAACTACTTGTTGTTGATACCCTTGTACAGTCCCAAGTTACTGAAATCCTACCTAGTAAAAAACTTAACATCAATCCCAATTTGAATGCCTCCAAATTAAAAGAATTGATTGAGATGTTGCATGCACACAAAGAAGCCTTTGCTTGGGATTACCAAGACATGAGAGGTATTCATCTGGCTACCTGTACACATTATATCTATATAGAAGAAGGGAGTAGACCTATGCGACAATCCCGGAGAAGGTTAAACCCATTCTTACGGGAAATAGTTAAGGATGAACTTCAAAAGTTGCTTAATGTAGGATTTATTTATCTGATATCAGATAGCCAATGGGTGTCCTCGCTTGTAGTAGTTCCTAAAAAGAATGGAAAACGGTGAATATTTGTTGATTATAGGGCCCTTAACAAGGCCACTAGGAAAGACCATTTCCCAATTCCTTTCATTGACCAAGTTTTAGACACCCTAGCTGGGAAGAAGTTATTTTCCTTTCTCAATGGATTCAGTGGGTATAACCAAATTTGTATTTCCCCAGAAGACCAAGACAAAACTACTTCTACCTACCCATGGGGCACATTTTCCTATAATGTCTTACCTTTTGGATTGTGTAATGCACCCGCTACTTTCCAGCGAGTTGTTTAAGTATTTTTGTTGATTTAATTCATGACTATGTAGAAGTGTATATGGATGACTTTACTATTTATGGTGACACATATGATGAACCTAAGGAAAATATTGAAAAAAGTGCTTAAATGATGTATTGATACTAACCTTTCTTTAAGTCATGAAAAATGTCATATTATAATGAATGAAGGAATTTTTTTAGGCCATTATATCTCTGCAAAAGGAATTGAAGTGGACCCTAAAAAGGTAAAAATCATTCAAGAATTTCCTATGCCTACCTCTCCAAAGGATGTACATAGTTTCCTAGGACATGTTGGTTATTACAGGAGGTTTATTCAAAAGTTTAGCAATATTGTCTCGCCTCTCTTTATTTTGCTAGGGAAAGATGCAGATTTCTCATAGACACCCAAATGCTAACAAGATTTCAAGGAAATAAAAGGTAAACTTATAACTACACATATGTTGTGAGGACCCAATTGGGAAATGTCATTACATATACATACTGACACATCAGATAATTCTATGGGATTCATGCTCAGAAAAAAGGAAGACACTCTCTTTTACTCTACTATATCAGTAAGAATTTTACTGGTGCTGAGGTAAACTATACTATCACTG
Source organism: Sequoia sempervirens (assembly GCA_007258455.2). Classification (NCBI taxonomy): domain Eukaryota; kingdom Viridiplantae; phylum Streptophyta; class Pinopsida; order Cupressales; family Cupressaceae; genus Sequoia; species Sequoia sempervirens. The sequence continues at coordinate 367,520,890 of VDFB02075321.1, forward strand.
AAAAGGAATTCTTGGTTGTAGTTTATGCAATAAATAAATTTCACCACTCTATCACTAGATAAAAAGTTTTTATGCATATGGATCACTTTGCTATTATATTTTTGATGAACAAACTAGTTGTTACATGACAAGTGATTCAGTGGTTGCTTCTCTTGCAGTAATTTGACATTACTATCCTTGACAAACTAGGGTGAGAGAATGTAGTGGCCAATTTCCTCTCTAGGTTGTAGCGTGAAGATGAACCAATTCTAGTTGATGATTCCTTCCTAGATGAGCATATCTTTGCTATATCAACAAAAATTTGGTGGTATGCTGACATGGAAAATTACCTAGTTACTTGCAAATTACCACCCCATTTTTCTCTGAGGGAATGTCGAAAGTTGGTTCGACTCAGTGGTGATTACATGTGGATCAATGGATTTCTCTTTCGACGTGGCCTTAACAACATCATGCGTTAGTGTGTGCCGGAAGATGATGTCTTTGACATACTTTGTGCATGCCACACAAAACCTTGTTGAGGAAATTTTACTGCTTAGAGGACTTACCAGAAGGTCTTAACTATTGGCTACTATTAGCCTACACTCCATAAGGATTGTAAGCATTATGTTCAACATTGTGATAAATTTCAATGTATGGGTTGGCCTACCCACTTTGATAAAATGCCTCTACACCCCTAGTTATCCATAGACCCATTTGAAAAATGGGGGTTAGATTTTGTAGGGCCCATAGTCCTCCTTCTCAGAATAAAGAATACATTTTGGTTTCTACATATTATGTCACTAAATGGGTAGAGGTAGTAGCCTTAAAGCATGCTAGGGATATTGAGGTTGCTAGCTTCTTGTATTCATATATTTTTACCAGGTACGGTGTGCCTCGAGAAATTGTCATGGATCAGGGATCATAGTTCACCTCTGACTTGATTGATGCATTAGTATGAGAATATGAAATCAAGCATCATAATTCCTCTCCATACCATTTGTAGGCCAATGGGAAATTGGAAGTAACCAACCAAGAATTGGAGAATATTCTCATGAAGACAATAACATTACACAAGAAATAATGGGTAGAAAGACTTCTCGAAGTAGTTTGGGCCTATCATACAACTTGGAAGATAACTATAGAACTGACACCGTATGAGCTTGTCTATGGAAAGAAGGTTGTCTTGCCAGTTGAATTCGAAGTGAAGAATCTTTGCACCACTCTTCAGCTTGGGATGAGTCTTAGTGAAGCATAGAAAGAGAGACTTTCTCAACTCCATTCTTTAGATGAAATGCATTAGGAGGCCCTTTTTCATGCAGAAGTGGTGTAGAAGCAAAGAGTGCAGTGGCATGACCACTTCATTCAGTCACAAATGTTCCAACTTGAGGAGTGGGCATTACTTTATGGCTCCTAGTTCTAGGACTTCAAAGGGAAGTTCCATACTCACTGGCTTGGTCCTTATGAAATTCAAACTATGTACAATAATGGTGTTGTTAGACTATGTACTGTGGATTCTAAATGCATGATTCTTCTTGTTAATAGGAATCATTTGAAGCTTTACAAATGATCCCTTTCGAAGCAAACATTTGCTTGTACTGTGATGGAGGAACTGACTCTTGTTCCTCTCATATCTTCTAAATAAAGATATATGTATGCTAGAAAAAAAAATTGCAATAAACTTAGAGGTAACAACCAGTTCTCTAGAACCTCTAAGCGATGATCGACTGAAAACTGGGATCCCGGTAGTCTATTATCATTAAAAAAAAACAACAAAAAAAATAAAATGTTTCTGCACCTTGTTGGACCATGGCAGGAGGTGGTATTCTCTGGTTGACATCCTATCATATGATAGGATGTTGTTTCTCTGGCCTCCTGTCATCGCCACTTGTCCTTCTTCGCATAGCCACCTACCCACTCATTCTCTTTCCACCACCTTTTTCACCTATTTTCTTCACCCCTTCTTCGTTCTTTGTATCCATTTCACTTTTCCCATTTTCTTGTGTCTTTTTCTGCCACATGGATATTTCCTCTTTGTTTCCCCCATCTTTTTGTGCGGTGTTTTTGTCCCATGGTACATTGACACCTTTTCATTTTTTCTTCTTTACCCGTAGGCTCCACTACCACCGTTTCCCTTTATCCGACGTTTCCTCCATTTCACATGTCTCGTTAGCATCCTACTTTATTTTCATGGCCATTCCTACTTTTTTTTCCCGATCTTTTTCCTCTATGGCTTCACATGTGGTGAGTGCTAGCATATGTCAACTTCGGCCACCCTAGTTACCACTCCATTTCTGATGCATTCATCATATCACCTTGTCCTTTGATTTTCCCATACCACCATCTTTCTTCCATTCTTTCCTTTCATTTATTTCATTTCACATATGACCTAATTTCCTCCAATCCGCTTTAGCACACATGTGTTATATTGATTTAACATCTTCTCTATCGATACCACCATCTCAACATACCTCCATGGATTTTCTCTAGTTTTTGCTCATTGATTCGGCCACCTCGGACCTCTAACTCTCTACATCACCTATTGCTGGTTTTTTATTCCGTCGATGTCCTCTCAATGATAACATTGTCAGAGGTATTGTATGCCTTTCTTTTAATATTGATTTTATTTTATCTTTTTACATTTATTATGGAAATCTTGAGGACGATTATGTATGCTTAGCTGGGGGTGTGGGTGTGTCAAGTCATAATTACTCTCCTATCATAAACAACTTACCCTGTTATCATAACTACCTTGTTTTTTTTTTCTAGTGAGTCCATATTATGTTAAGTACAACCTTGATCTCTCACCGAACACACTTCATTTCACTATTGTTAATATTTTCATTTTTCCTCCTACTAACTTGCATCACCATGGGTGGTGGTATCCATAAGCGCCAGGAGCCAACAGATATGTAGCATGTGAAAGCTGACCCAACAGTGTATCAAGTTTTTGAAAATGTGGGTTGGCATGTTTTATTTCAATGGTTATGTGGGTATAATGATGCAGTCACATTTGAATTCGCTATGGCATTTAGCAGTACCAGCAACTCTAGGGAAGTGAGGGGGATTTCCTTGCTAGTTACTCCACAAGTTATAGCTGACATAACGGGGTTACTTGAGATAGGAGGTGTATTTTTATCAATAGTGAATAGGGACATCGAGCTTCAATTACAATCCCAATAGTTCTTGAGATGAGGCGAAAAGTTACATACAACTCCTAAGCAGGGTACTCTACGATCTTTACTTCTTGTGCATTGGGTTGTCTTAGCTAAGATTGTAACTCAACATATTACAGGAGAAGGAAGGTATGCTTACATCTTTTCCCATCATTTTAGGTTGCTCTCTCATTTGTGCCTTAATGATTTGGTTAATCTCCCACATTATCTTTTCAATTCAATCAAGAGAATGAGTCTAAATGTAAAAAAGGACACCATAACTCTATAGCATACCATGGTCTGATAAAGTTGCTTATTATGAGGGGTTTAGCTCAAACAGTGCCTTTGGTTAGTTGGGTTGTATTCTCAAAAGAAGGCATTCCCTCTAAGTCTTCAACCCCAGTGAATAAACCTATGACCCATGAAACTGAGGGTAGTAGTGAAACCTCTAAAGAGCAGGATGATGAATTTGATGAAAACCTAGGGTAGTCAGATCAAGATACATAAACCTGTGGAAGTGAAAACCCTAGTGAAGAATTTGAGGGTTTACAACCAAAAAAATCAATACAGGGTAGTAATGATACAAAGGTTAAATTGGGGGTTCGTACTAGGAAATTCAAAGACATTGTTGGTGTTAGTACTCCACATGTGGTAACCCCTTATGACACCAGATTTAAGAGGAAGTATGAAGAAGCTACGTTTGGTTTGCAACAACTGGATTTTGTTTCCTGCACCATAAATCAAAGCCTTGATGTGGAAATTGTGGCTACCGGTTGCTTGAAAGGGAAAGATAGGAAAAGTTGTGAACAAAGATGACAGAATAGAAATAAAATGAGGTAGAGCATAACTAAGCCTAAAACCTCTAAAGAGCAAGAAGAGTCTAATAACCAAGAAGAAGAGATATATGTTGGTCCCCACAACCAGTAGGAAGAGGGCGACATGAATAAACAGGAAAAAATTTCCACTGAGATGCCTTTACAGGAATTGGGAAGTAATTCTCCATAGGTGAAACAAAATTTGGTGACTAAAGATACTAGTGTTTCTCCCCATGATTATGGTTTTGATGAACAAGATCCAAATCCAGAAACTGCAATCAACACTTCTCTTGGCCATGACATACCTAAGGAAGATATAGAGGATAACTTCCAATGAAATATCTCAGATAGAAGAGTTTTTTGTAGAAGAAATGAGGGATTTATAGGAAAAAGAAAGTTGGTTGGAAGCCCAAATGAAACTCCTTCAACCATAATTGCAGCAAGTCTATAATAAGAACTAGCAATAAGCTGAAGAGATAAAGGAATTAAGACATTAGTTGGAACAATTGATTCAGGGATGTAACCCAACCATGGCAGGATATATAACTCTGGAAGAACACCGAGAGGTGATTGACAGTCTAAAGGCCTCATAGGAAGACAAGATTACAAAGGAATGTATGACTATAGAGTACCACCAAGGTAAAATTAGTGAACTAAAGGCTACAATGGAACAAAGGGTTTCAACCAACTACATTTCTAAAGTTGAGCATCAACAGGTAATCTAGCAGCTGAAGGAGCAGTGGGGCAAAGAGATAATGGCAACAGTGCAAAGATTGATAGATAATTCAGCTTGATTTGTAAGTTTTTGCATGAGGACATGCAAAGTCTTGAGCTGGGGGGAAATGATGAGTTACATTATTTCATCCATTTTAGTATGAATTCACCTAGTTCTATGTCCATATTAAGCTTACCTTTTTTCCCTTTTTCCCTTAAGTTGCCATGATATTTGTGAAAGATTAAAGTCAATTAATATGAATAGATGGATGCAAAACATTTAGTAATTAACCGATCTTGAGTACTAATTTCGGTGGATATTATGAATAGGGGTGTTTGGAGGTTGAAGGAATGTGTAATGGAGACTGCCTAGAGGATCTCATGGAATTTTTAGTTATTGTCTTCTAGTTTCTATTTAATTAATGGTATAGTAATTAGGTTGTTTATTAGGTTTTGGAATGTTTGGAAAATAGTAGGCTATAGGCCACGTTCCTTAGGCCACGTTACTATTTTCCAAAACCGATCAAGTAATTCTAGTTATACACTTGTAATCGGTGGACATGTCTATTTTAATATTTTTTTCTATATCAAGACTTATATATATGCTCTCTTTAGAGCATGGAAACAATCTTAATTTTTATTTTGAAGTTCAAATTAATATAAGACTATTGAAGTGTTGAATCTGCATGTGATATAAACATTCTTCTCCACTCCGTCAGTTGGGAGAAAGGGCCCGCTCCTTAGCCAGTGTTTGGATTTCCTTTTCTATTATTGTGTGTGAGGTATCATTTATATTTTCTTAGTGATTTCATATGTTTGTGATTTAATTAATATTAGTAATCTTGCATATACGTTATTTAATTAATTTCAATTGGTGTGGTTGTATTCGTTAAAGTGTGAATTAATTTCTACTTGGGAAAGACTGTTAATGTTTGCCACGAGTATAGACTGCAAGGATCAAATGTATCAGTGAACTGGTGAAGTGCATTTTGTTTTTAAAACACTGAAATAGTTTGCCCAACTTTACCAGACCTTGCCACCAAGATACACAGGTCATGTCGCCCAAGTTGTTCAACTCTTTTCGCCCACACTATTTTAATACATCCTTAGCGTTATATTCTTATATCACTTTAGTTGATGTTTGTTGTTAATTTTTGAAATCAGTTTTTAATTTTGAGACATAAATTCTAAGAGTGTGTAACCCCAAGATATTGATTTTAAGTTATTAAGGTTTAATTGAGAATTCTAGAGTGTATATGTGTTGGATTGAAACAAGAAGGTAGTGATTAAGAATATGATTTCATTCATTTGTAGATTGAGAAGTTTTCTTTGAATTTCACATCAAAAGGTGTGGTTTAATTTAATTTCTGGATTCATCCATCCCCCTTAGTTCATTAGTTTCAGCCCTTAGGTAGATTTTCGCAACACCCTTCACAAGTTTACGAGTCTTGGATTTAAAATTAAGGGATAAACTAAGGAAACTACCATAAAATACCCAAGGACCAATCTAAGTGTATGTACCAACTTTATAGAGTGCCAAGGATAATTTATCTTTAATAGCAATCCACAATTTAATCCAATCACTACCTATAGCCCTTGTGCATATAACCACGACATCTTTCACAAGTTTACACCCCTGGATTGACACTTAGACCAAACGGAATTTTATTATTAAATATTAAATCTCTTTCACTTTGTACCCTAGTTTCGGCCTATCAAAAATCTCATAGAACCCAACGATGTTAATATTTGTGGCTTTGACATTGTTAATAAGCAATCATTAGGAATGATCACACAACCCATTAAGGTTGGGCCCATGGTTTTTCCTACTCCTATCCATATCATGCCAAGACCTATTTCATATAACCTTCTCCTAGGTAGACCATGGATTCATACCATGAAGGGAGTCTTTTCTACTCTTCACTGTGAGATGAAGTATGAATATAATAACAAGATATACATAGTTAAAGCTGATGAAAAAATTTATAATTCACAAGTTCAACATGATCATAACACTTCCAACTCTCTTAATACTTTGATTCTAGCTTCAAAGGTAGAATCTATAGAAGTTGATGGTAATCCTAATTGTCTTTCACGCACAAAAAAAATCTTAGACAATGATTGGGGGCCATTATATTTTACACCATGTTTTAAAGGGGAGACTCAAATGTCTCCCTCAAAGTCCAAAGAGTCTAATACAAATGATTCATCTTCAAACACATGTTTTGGGGTTGATTGGGGTGCATTAGATTTTACACCCTCCTTTATGGGAGAGTAAAAAATCTCACAATCTAAACCACAATAGTCTTGTGTTTCATTTTCTCAACATGGTTCTACATCAGCAACATCACCCTATGGCGGTGACGGGGGCTCTTCAACCACCATCCCCCATGAGAGGAAGATGTGTAACTTTAAAAAACTTAAAAAATATTTGTGTTCTCAAGAAGAATCTAATCCTTCTCAGAAACATGTAGATAAAATATCTTCATTTGATTTGGAAGTATGTTATGGTGTTGGATACAAAATTCTTTCTAAACATTGATGTAATGAAAACATGAAACAAAATGATAGGGATCCATTGAAGTCTATACCATACTTTTGTAAGCAGGGTCTAGGTTTCCAACATTCCTCCTCATATTTATCTAATGCTTTATCATCTACTACATATATGCCATCTTGTGATAAGAAAGAAATATTTTCTTCACAAGATAAAGAAATGTTCCCTACTATTGATCAAGACAGTATCTTGTCGAGGCTTCTCAAAGACAACATAATTACTCTTCCTTGAAGTACACAAAAGAAATTCTACATCAAAAACTTATTTTGTGCATATCATCAAATGCATGGTCATTCTACCAATACATTTCAAGCCTTGAGTAATAAAATATATCATCTTAAGGATTGTGGTGCTCTTCCTTGTGTTGATGCACCTAATTCCTCTAATCAATAATTATCTTCATCCTGTCATGTTGCTCATCACTATGTGGCATTTGTAGATTTATGTGTTTTGCTCATTGCCATTCATGGTGGTACAATTTTAAGTGCAACCATATTTTTCATGGCAGCAACATGATATTCCTTGGTGTGGTTGTCCTTGTATCTATGATTGGGGAAAAGGATAACTAGTTTTGGGAGGTATGCATTCTTTTCAAGGATCCCATTTTCCCCTTTTTCTCCTTAAAATGACAACATAGAAAGTATGCTAACATTTTAAAGGGGAGCATATATTATCCCTATCTATTTTTCCTTGTGATCTTTAACCTATTGAAATACCCCCTTTGGTGGTGGTGTTTTTTGTAATTCCCCCCGAGGTGTGGTTATCAATTCATCCCCTAAGATGTTAAAATTTGTTCATCCCCCGAGATGTTAAACTTTGTTTGTCCCTTGAGACATTAAACTTTGTTTGTCCCCTGAGACATTAAACTTGAATATCCCTTTTAACATGGCCACCTAGCATAACACAACTTGCTTGCCAGTGGATCCATGTGTTTCATAAGTGATTTTACATTCTTGTGAGACCATTTTATTTTGACAGCACATTCAAAGGATGGAATTTGGTATTTGTGACAATTTAAGATTGAGGTCTCTTTGTCTTACCAACGTGAATCTTTTAGTACTAAAATTGTGTTTTTTTGTATGTATTTTGTGTGTCTTCTTCGTGTTTACATCATGTTTTTTTCATTTCATCGTCATCTTTATGTTCCATCATTCCATGTGTTTTTATTGTATATGCTTCATGTTTTCTGACATGTATGTTTGTGTATGTTGTCTTGTTGCATATCATATATATGTGTGTTCCTTTGTTCTTATGTTTGTTTTCATTGGGATCTTGGATCCTGGGGCTTCTCATCCTATCTCTTAAACATTGGGACAATCAAACCCCTCTTGACATAGATTGTCTACTTTAGTGTGAGTCTGAGCATAAGTTCATACTCTCACTAAACTGGGGGCTAAATGTAGCATTATAAATTGTCATCGTTGATAATTTTTCACTATTTTTTGCCCCCCCTTAATTTATTGGACCTAGTTAAGCTCCTAAATTCCTAAATTATGCATTTTGAGGCCCATCTTTACTGTTTTTTAACAAATTGCAAGCATTGAACAAATACATCCATTTAATGTTTTCCCCCTTGATACCTCATGTCCTACAAAATGGTGCCAAGATTGGGACACCCTTGGGATTCTAAGTCCTCCTATTGTGTTGGGATCCAAATTTTATTATGTTGGTGTTGGCATTTTAACATTCAAAACCCAACTTGCAAAGGTTGGCTATTAAGATCTAATCTTCAATAAATTGAATAAATGCCTATAAATACCTATTCATTTCATCATTTGAAATCTAAGTGAATGAATCTAGCAAGATGTGAACATTAATAGCATCCAAGAGTAAGCCAAGAGCAGCATTTCAGTGATTTATTTCAGAAATTCAAGATCCAAGCATCATGCCAAATCCTATGTGTGTTCATGTTGTTTTATTATAAAATTTTTTTAAGGCTAATCCCTTTTGTAGGTCTCCAAATCAATTCAAGAAATCAAGCAAGAAAGATCCAATACCTTGAGGTGATGTGCATGAATTCAATCCTTTAAGGAAGCCATTAAAGGGTGGTGAGTTTTAGCACTTTTTGATTTCATCATTCCTTCCTATCCATTATCATTTTATCATTGGCATTGTCATTGTGGAAGTTGAAAAACTTACATAGGGTTTGACTAAGGAAATCCCCTAAATGGCCCAAGATTTCCACTCTCTTTGAATGTGTAGGTTTCAATTTTGAAGAGGATTGAAGGGAGCTTAAGGAAAAATTATTCATTGTTGCATTTGAATCCCTACATCTTGTCAACTCACGTAAACTCACTTATAGAATTATTTGATAGCATTCCAACAACTTTGCAAGTGAAAATAGAAGTCTCAAATCTGCTACCAAAGGACCCCAAAAGTTTAGCATGACACCCCTACAAGGACTCATATTCCCTTGGGCATATAATTCCTCCTATGCACACTAAAACTAATTTTTATAGGAAGGTACATAGTCCTCTACACTTCCCAAATCCATGTGCAAATTGTTATTTTATTCTTTGCATTGTCGAGATCTTATATTTTTCATATTAGGTCATATATTTCAATTAGGTTAATCCTATAAAATCAATTCCAATCCATTTTCAAGGCCCTAAGGATGAAAATATAGGTCTAATTGAATCACCTTCATGGTTGAAATTCAATCTATTCCCGTTGTTGATTTGAATTCTAATGTACCTTTGAAAAAGGACCAAAAAGCAACCCTAGGTTTAGACATTAAACTTAGGGTTCCCTTTTTCTATGTTACACTATGTGGAAAGGTAAAAAATAGAAAGAAAAAAAAGAAAAAATTCATGAATCATCTACTAATCAAGTCATATCTCCACTCATCAAATATAAATATCAAAATAAGAAGATAGAAGAAGAAAAGGTCAACACCAAGACTACTTAAAAGGAAAATGTTCAAGACATAGTTGGAAAGTTATTAATCCTATTCTGTCCAATACTTTGGCTTCTAGTGTACGTAATTATACTCTAATTCATATGCCACAAGTTATATCACAAATTAAGGTTTTTCCCATTATTGGAAATGATGAGGATAGAAGAGCATAAAGATAAAGCATTAGCTTTGATTTCTAGTGCATCTAAAATGCCTATTGAAAAGAAGGTCAATTTTTAGTTGGAGAAGAACAAAAGAAAATAAACAAGGTAGAGATGGATGATATGTGTAGATAGGTTCCTGAGGTTTTTTTGAGTACAAGCTTGACCAAATTCTCATTTTAGTTTGATCCATTTTATTTTTCTTTGTTGATCAATGATGAATTGATAAAAAATTGCATAATTCACTCAAGAGCCTCCACAAATGTTGTGCCTCTAACTATAATGCATGAGTTAGGGTTAAAAGTCAGTAAAGTATATGGAAGACACTTTGTAATGGATTCAAGAGAGGTTCCAATGATTGAGATTATAAAATACTTGAAGTTTAGACTTTTTGCATTCCCATAGAAGGATTTCAAGATGAATGACATAGTAGTTAATATTTCAGCTCAATATGGGATGTTGTTATTAATAAAATAGGATGCAATAGTGGGTGGAAGCATGCACTTGGATTTATCATATGCAATGATTCCCATAAATGGAAAAATGTAAGACTAAATAGGTAAATAAGATCTCCAAACTTGGTTGAAGATATTGAATGTGATGGGGAGATCTATCTTATTAATGCTGACATTGACAATTTCATGGTTGATGTTTGTCAACTTGAGAAAGAAAAAAGGGAACCATTGGCTAAAGAGATTCAAGAACCTACACAAAAGGATAGATTATGGTTAATTATCTTTGATGGAGCTTTCTCAAAAGAAGGAGCAGAGATGGGCTGATTTTGATATCACCAAATGGTAAGTCCTTCAAGTACTCATTTCACTAAAATTTGAATGCACAAATAAATTAGAAAAATATGAAGCACTTTTTTTAGGACTGAATATGAAAAAAAAACAAGGAACTAAGATCAAATTCTTAGGAGACTCAAAATCAACAGTATCTCAAGTAAGAGCCAAATTTATTTCAAAAAATAAAAGACTAAAATAGTACAATTTTGTAGTATGGAATGTTATAGAAATGTTTGATGATTTTTGTATAGATTGGATAGAGATCAAAAAATGAAATGGCTAACTTCTTAGCTAATATTGCAGTATGGTCTAATGATATAAATTGTGTTGGTATATTGTTGAAATGTATACAATTGGAAAATATTCAATGATGATAAGGATCTATTAAAATTTTACATTGTGTTGATGACAATCAGGAAATATATTTTCAAAATATTGTAGAAATTATGGATGGAAAAGAGACTGTGTTTGGGAATGAGATTATTCAATAAAAAAATAATAAAATCCCAAAGGGGTTGGTAACCTTAGAAATGGGTTTTGATAATTTAGATAGATATGTTGCCAAGTCAACCCTTGTCTGTGAAAGTGATCTTGAAGAAATAAATCTGGGTGCAAAAGCTCTTCTTAAGAAAGTCTACATTGGGAAGAAATTAGACCCAAAGATTAGAGTTATGCTTATTTCTTTGTTGAGAAATTATAAGCATTTTTTTGCATGGTCTTATGATGACCTGGAAGCCTATAGAAAGGATCTTTTCCAAAAATAAATTCCTCTAAAATTCAATGTTAAGCCTTTTAGACAAAAGCAAAGACCATTCAATCCAACATTAGCACCAAAAATGTAGCAAGAATTAATGAAACTTAGAGACAAGGGAATCATAAATCCAATCAAGAATTCTGCTTGGGTCTCTAACCTGGTGCCAGTAAGGTAGAAGAATTGAGATATAGGATTATGTGTTTATTTCAAGAATTTGAATGTATCTTCATTGAAGGATAACTATTTGTTGCCTAATATAGAGGTAATGCTATAAAAAGCAATAACTGGTTGTGAGTTTCTATCCATGATGGATGGTTTTTTAGGATACAATTAGGTAGTGGTAAAGAAATCATATTAATATAAGACTGCATTTACTAGACCTTGGGGCACTTATGTTTATGTAAGGATGCCATTTGGATTCACTAATGTTGGGGAAACTTTCCAAAGGGCTATGGATGTTGCATTTTCTAATTTGCTTGATATAATTATGGTAGTTTATCAAGAAGACAACTATTTTTTCCAAGAAAGTAGAGGACCATTGCATACATCTTGAGATTTTTTCCAAAAGCCATTAAATATGGCATATCACTAAACCCTAAGAAATGTACATTTTGGGTTATAGAGGAAAAATTGATAGGCCATATTGTATCAAAGGATGGAATTATATTTGATCTTAATAGGGTTGTTGCTATTGATAAGATTCCAATTAACCAAGACTATGAAATGGATCCAATCATTTTGTGGATAGATTAATTTTGTCAAGGGATTTGTCACCAAATTTGTAGAAATAACTAAAGTAATTTCAAAATTTCTTAAAAAAGAATTATTCATTTGGGGAGATGAAGCCATTCAAGCTTTCTATAATATTAAAGAAGTCATAAAACAAGCACCAATGCTCAAATCTCCTTATTTCTCAAAACCTTTCAAAATATTCTCTTTTTCTTCCTTTTATACCATAATGGTGGTGTTACTATAACGTTATGAGAAACCCATAACACCTCAATTTTTCTTACAAATTACTTTTAAATTTTTACATTACAATGTGTTTTGATATTTGTTGATTGTTGAATGCACAAGATAAATTAGAGGGGGGTGAATCATTTATACATTAAAACATCAAAACCCTCATAAACATTCAGACCTACTTTAGTCCTTAAATCCTTAACAACCATTAAACCCTTATCATGCATAAGTGGAATGTAAAAATGAGAAAAAGTAATGCAAAAACATGAGAACACTAGATTTACTTGGAAAATACAATAAAGGAAAAACCACGGTGAGGATTAGCTCACAATATAAAGTAATTGCAACACTAAATACAATAGGCTCACTGTCGAAGGGATCACTGGCGATGGCTCACTCCTAGATTAGAAAGAAAAAGAAATAAGATTGTTACAATGAGAAATCCATCTCAGAGCAATAGAAAAGTTCCACCGCTACTTCACCAAAACATTCACACTCTCTCTATAGAATGTAGACACCTTTTGCTCACTGCTTCCAGTAGTCTTAGGCCTTAAAGCTCACAGTGCATTTTGCAATCTCATACTTCACATCTCAACACTTCACATTATATACTTCACACATGCATCCTCCATCAAATCATCTCTTGTATTACCATCTTCAACCTTGAAAATAATTCACAAGGTTGGCTATGCACCTCAAATGTGTAAATTCATATTAGGTCAACACCAAAACATTCCTGCAATGGAAAGAAATGAAGGTAGACCACAACACACCTTAACTTGGAACTAAATCCACACATGCATGCCACACCATGCTTCCACAAACACTAAAGCATATCCACAATTAGTGTAAACACCCAAGGTCAATCGAACCTATGTTAACACCATTAAACATTAAGTACACACTTGCTTTGATCCAAAGATGACTCCAAGACCACACACAACACTTAAACACCATCTAGAATATTCCATCAACACCCTAAAATACAACAAATCATTTGCAACATGATACTCTAGAAGAACATATTCATTTTGCACAACCAGTTAACCTTTCACACACTACATCACATGAACCCAATCTTGTGGAGCACTAAAACTAAAACAACTCAAACTAAAGATAGATACTATAAATATAAACACACTTCCAAATCCATGAGACCAGAAACCAAACTATGAAGAAATACAGAGCATAACCATTTCTCCTGGACAACACTACTTACTTAGCTCACACACTAGTGAACACAACTTTCTTTGCACAACGATCCAAAACCTGAAACTCTGGATATAATACCTTTGAACACCTTTGATCAACATATCTAAACCACACAGGCAGATCTTTAGCCATGAAGAAATGCAAAGAAAAACACTAAACACTACTCTGTCATATAGAACACCCTTCACTACACTGTTTCTTCTTTTATTAAAGTTTTCTCAAAAGCACTTGGAAACCAAGCACCGCAAACATATTCTCAACATTTGGAACACCTTCGACAAAAACTCAAAATTTTAAACATCACCAACACATTCTCATCAAAGAAACACTAGAGGTTGACATCAATGGTACTACTAATGACAACATAATGCAACCAATCAAAGCATCTCCATAGACTTCCAACAATCTCCCCATAGAACTATTGACATAAATGAAAACACAAACTTCCAACAATCTACCCCTTTGTCATTGATGGAAACACATGGAAAAACCATCAACAAGAAAAACAACAACTCTGGTCACCAACTCATATACTGCACCACAGTATACACTGCTCCCCCTTACACAAGCATCAACTTTTTCTAGCACTTTCTCTTTCTCATGACTACTCTCCTCCTTACTTCATGATGTTTTTTAGTTAACTCTCTCTCCCCCCTTGACATCAATGGAAAAGGGTGGCACAATTGTATCTCTCCCCCTTTGACATCAAACATACATACTCTCTCTCCCCAAAGGTAACACCTATAAAAGACAACAACTGCTCTACAACTACCTTTTCTTTTACTACACTTTGTTTTCTTCACACCTTCTCTACACACTACAAAACATACTTCACTAACCAAAATCAACTGCACATATCCTTTTACATAGTTGACAAATGAAAACACCTGTATACCACACAATGACAACACTTACTTCCCTTGACTGCAACAACCAACAATTCCACTACCTACTCCCCCTGAGAGGTAGCCACAACCATCATTCTAGAACCAGGAATGAATCTTGAGATTCAATGGACTGATGCATATCCTTATGCATCTAGTTGAAACAAGGAGGAGCAATAACCCCCAACTTCTCTCGGAGATACTCAAAATTATCCTTAGGAAGAGCCTTCATGAAGATATCTGCAACTTGATCCTTAGTAGGAACATACTCCAACTTCACCTCATTCTCTACAACCTTTTCCCTCAATAAGTGATACCAGATTGAAATATGCTTTGTTATTGAATGCATTATTGGATTCTTTGAAATATTAATAGCACTTGTAATATCACAAAATATGGAAATAGGTTCATCATATACCACTCCAATATCCTTCAATTTTTTCTTCATCCATAATACTTGTGTGCAACATGATGTTGTAGTAATATATTCTACCTCTATAGTAGGTAATGACATTAAATCTTGCTTCTTTCTTATCCAAGACACCAACATGTTCCCAAGAAAGAATGTACTTTTTCTATCATCCACACAACCTAACCAATTTGCATCTATACAAGAACTCATAGAGAAATTAGTATCCTTTGGATACCACAAACCATGTTCCAAAGTGCCTTTCAAATATCTGAATATCCTCTTTGTTGTTGCCACATATGAATCTTTGGGATCTTTGGGATATTGTTGTTGCACAATATCTAGTCTAGCAGTAGTTAGATACAACAACCATCCAATCATTAATTTGTACTTGCTCTGATCACCCTTAGGATATTCATCATTCTTGCTTAATTTGCAATCAGTAACCATAGGAGTCCATACTAGTTTAGAGTCTTCCATCCCAAACTTCTTCAACATTTCCTTGACATACTTAGATTGTGAAATGAATATCCCTTTCATTGTCTAATTGATCTGAATTCCAAGGAAGAAATTAATCTCCACAAACTTAGACATTTCAAACTCTTTATGTATCTCTTATGAAAATAGCTTAAATATTCTTTCATTACCTCTAAAGATTATTTCATCAACATACACAATCACAATCAAGATTTGATCTTTCTTAACGTTGAAATAAAGACTACTATCTATAGTACCTTTATTGAATCCTTTCTGCAACAAGTACCTATCCAATCTTTCATACCAAGATCTAGGAGAGTTCTCGAATCCATATAATGCCTTCTTCAATCTATAGACCATATTAGGATTATCTAATAACTAAAAGCCTTCTGGTTGTTCAATATAAACCTCTTCTTCCAAATCACCATTTAAGAATACATACTTCACATCCACATGATAAAATCTAAAATCCTTACATGTTGCAAAAGCCAAAAACATCCTAATAGCTTCTATTCTTTCCATCAGAGCAAATGTCTTCTCAAAATATATTCCTTCCACTTGTGAGTAGCCTTTACACTCAAGTCTTGCCTTGTTTCTTACCACTTCTCCACTCTCATTCAATTTGTTCTAAAATACCCACTTAGTTCCAATCACATTCTTGTTTGTTGGTCTTGGGACAAGTTCCCAATTTTGATTCTTCTTCCATAGCCTTGATCCAATATTCATCTTTGGATGCCTCAATAACTATTTTAGGTTCAACTTTGGAGAGTAAACTAAGTTTACTTGTTATTCTATCATAGTAGCATTTCTTCTTGTCAACACACCTCTACTCTTGTCACCAATTATCTAGTCTTCTAAATGATTCTTCTGCACATACTTAGGGGTCTTAGGGATCTTTTATGGAGCTTCTTCCTCTTCAAACTGCACTTCTTTTTCCTTAACTTCATCTTTCTCTTCTCTGTAAGAGGACTCATCTAATTCAAATCCATCTATCATCACTAAAATTTTGTGTAAGTCTTCATGCACTTTGACACTTGCATTTTCAACAACCCTTTTTATCCTCTTGTTGTAGCACTGATAACCCTTACTTCTTGTAGAATATCCAAGGAATATTTCTTCATCAGATCTTGCATTGAACTTTCTTAAGTTTTCTTCATCTCTTCTAATATAGCATTTTCTTCCAAAAACAATGAAATATTTCATAGTAGGGGTTCTTCCATACCACAACTCATAGGTAGTTTTTGAACTATTTTTTCTTGCTTGTGCTTTGTTAATTATATATACTGCAATATGAATTGCTTCTCTCTATCTCTAGTAGACATCTGGTAGATTTTCTTCCTTCATCATTATCCTTTTTGCTTCCTGAATAGTCATATTCTTTCTTTCCACAACTCCATTCTACTGAGGAGTCCTAGGAGCTAACAAATGCCTCTTTATTCCATGATCTTCACAAAAGGTCTTAAACTCATTGGAGGTGAACTCTCCACCTCTATTAGATCTCAAACATTTGATCTTCATATCAATTTCATTCTCTACCATAGCTTTTAATTCATTAAACTTATCTAAATCTTTTGATTTTTCTTTGAGAAAATTAACCCAAGTTATTATAGAGTAATCATCAATTAATAGCATGAAATACCTGTCACCTTGAAAAAATATTAATCTTGGTAGGTCCACAAAGATCCATATAGACCAACTCCAAAGGACTAGTAGTAGATTGTTCTTTGACTTTGAAACTCTTTCTAGCTTACTTCCCAATTTGACATTCCTTGTAGACATCATTGATAGGATTTGTAATCTTCTACAAATCTCTCACAACTTGATTTGAATTGGTACTCACTAGGCTATCAAAATTGATGTGACACATTCTTCTATGTCATAGCCAACTTTCATTAATCTAATTCGTAAATAATTGACCATTTGTACCCTTAAGTTGATATACATTTCCATTTGTCCTTCACCCTTCTGCAACCACATTTTCAAAGCCTTTTTTGATATCACAACCATTGTCCTGAAACATAATATTATATCCTTTGCTACAGATATGTCCTACACTCAAAAGGTTATGTCACAAACCCTTAACATTAAGAATATCTATATTATTCTTGCCATAAAAAATGATTTAACCTTTTCCAAATATCTTAGTAGATATATCATAACCAAACTTAACTAAACCACCTTCAAAATTATCAAGCTTAACAAACTTACTCTTATGACTTGTCATGTGATTTGAGCATCTAATGTCAATGATCCAATTGTTCTTCTCTTCTCTAGCATGAAAAGCAATCACCATTTCTCCTCCAATGTTATGACCTGCTTCTGGAGCACTCTCCTTCATACATATCTCAAATTTGATGGAATTAGTTCCAACATTTAGAACCATAAACAAGAATTCATCATCTTCATCATTAAGGTAATCAAATTTATCATCAAATATATTGGCATCTTCTTTAAAATAATAAATTCTCCTAATTGGTTTACCTTTATTATCCTTAGGTCTATCTCTTGTAGCTCTGACAGGACATCTTGAAGCATAATGGCCAATCTTTCCACAGTTAAAGCATTTGAAAGGTAACTTACCTCTGTATTTTCCAGTTCTGTTTTTTAATTTCCTTAAAAAAAAATATTTTAATTCATCAAATTCATCCGAGTTAGGTTACTCATTCTTATCTTCTTTGCCAAATTTAAAAGCAGTCTCCTTTTTCACATCACTTGAACCAAACTCTCTCAATTAAAAAGTAGTTAATGCACCAAACAACTAGTCTCTAGAATAATTATTTAAATTCAAGACTTTCTCAATAACAAAAACTTTATGACTATAGGATTTAGTAAGGTTTCTTAGTACCTTCTTTATCACCTCATCTTCATCTAGATTTCCACCAAGACCTTTGATGGAATTGAAAACTTCATCCACTCTATGTATGTAGCTTGTAATTGTAGTTAGGTTAAAAATGTAGGGAAAATGCATAAACAAATTAAAATGAAACCTTAACAAGCACAATAGAGCACAAACTAGCATGAAATGAAAACAAGAAAGCAAAGCAAACTGATCTCCAAGCTAGATTTTGTATACACTCAAATTTGGTCTGGAGGATTAATTAAATACAATTTATTTAATTAATAATCTTTAATTCTTCTACTTATAAATAAATTGAAAATTTTATTTATATAGTTCATTTTCTCTAATTCTTCCTATCCTAAATCATTTTCCTCATATCTTAATTAAATGAATAAATTTAATTAGTTTGTTTTATTTAATTAACCTCCTCTCATTAAATTTGAATTTAGGCACATTTCTACTAACTTCTTCCCATCTTCCACCTCATCATGTGTCTCAAGAAATTAAATATTTCTAATATTTAATTTGGCATTTATTCTCAACAAATTCTAACCAATTTGGGACACTTGGCTTTCATGTCCATTTTATTCTTCACACTTGGCAGTTTGTTCTTATGAAGGGAACACACTCCCCTTTTCTCTCTAACCTCTTCATCTTCAACCATTCATTCTACAGATCGAATCCAGATTGTTGATTTCTACCACCTAGGCTCATGCCTTGGAAAATCTATAAATAGGCCCTCATTTACAGCAAAAAGAGAGAGAGTTGAGCATAATTACACTCTGCAGAATTTTGATTAGCATTGTAATTTTAGTGAGAATTTTAGTATTAGCATTTTAGCATCAAGTAGTTTAATCATGGCACTTCCATTAGTAGCATCTTAATTACAGTAGTTTAATCATATCATTTCTATTAGCAACATCATTGCAGCATCATTACCTTTGCATATCATCTACAACTAGATTATCAATCATGTAATGTAGGAAACATCTCTTACATTTCCAGCATCTCTCATTCTTCAAGTTGTCATTTGGAAACTCATGTGCACAAACAATCTAAGAGAAAAATGACTTAAAGAATCCTTGTAGATAGAGGACAATGAGATGCCATTGATTATTTTTTTTTCAATTTGATTGTTATTTGAATTCCTTGATATAATGTTTCATTGGTGTGTTGTATAGGTTTTATTTTATTATTCACATTATTCATACACACATTAAAAATGGCACCCACCATGGGGCCTAGCATCGTTTTTACTATTTTCTTGCAAGTTTTCATCAACAAGTTCATTCGTGAATTTCAATGTAGTGCACATGTGGCATCTTTTAGTGCATAGGTGGTGACTTTCGGCGTATCCTGGCTCTGTTATAGCACAAACGCAACCTAGACCGGCGCATCTACCTCCTCTTTCAACACATATACAAGAGTTTATTTTCCTTTTCTGCTTTCCAGAATAGAGCATTGAATGTGTTTTATAGCGCATATGTTGTTTTTTTTAGCACATACACCTTTATTTGCAAAAAATTAAAATTTTGGGGGACTGATCTGTATCTTTTTGTTTTGCAAGTACTTTATACATTGTCAAAGACATATCTGAGAATACTAATGGTGTTTGCAGGGGCTGGATTTATTTTCCTTTGATTAAATTAGGCATCTAGTTTAATTACAAGGTTAAAGAACACCATGTATGTTTTGTTTGTAAAGTGATAGGACTATGCTCTCCCCTTTACTAAGTGACCAAAATGTCAAACTCACTATTTCAATTTATTGCAATAGCACCTTTAGAGGGTCTGCCTTAGTGGGAAAAAGTACTCACCCTAAAGGAACGACCTAAGTGGGAATAGCTAAAGCCAATCATTCCAACTCACTATGATCAAATGTGAATTGTGATGAAAATAACATTCAACGGTAGTGTGCATTGATAGCCATCCCAAAAGCCTTTTTCCTAAAGGTTGGGAGGCCTCCTGAGCGAGTTTATCATTCGTCACACCGAATGGAAACCCTTACTAAAAACTTTAAGTGTAGTAGCCAAGCTGAGTCAATTTTTTAGCATTATAATATTCACAGTGCAAGGGAAGGGAAGAATCTGCCCCCAAGATACTCACCATATAACTACCATGGAATTCTAGCCAAAAGTGAAGGAATTGACTTTTGGTTAAGACCCAAAAAAGCCAAAAACACGGGCGCCCTCTAGGGGGTGACAGGGCTATGTGAGTTAACGTAGTTCTAAGATGTGGGTTGTGATGTTATTAATGACCCTTGACATTAGAAGAGTCTAACTGATCTATTTTCTATTGTTCAATACTAGTGGAAATCAAAGGGATCAGACCAGATCCTAGAACATACACTTGATGTTTTGATCATAGGATGAAACAATTGTTTTACTACTTGCTTTTGTGTTTGAAATCACTGTTCAGAAGATCATCCATTAAAAACACTCAATTCACTGATTCAAAAACAAGAAAACTAGGCAAATTTTCAAAACAGTGACATTTCCAGTTTAGCACATAAACTTCCTATTTCAACACATTGAATTCATAGTCCAGAACATATAGGTTTTGTTATAATGCATTCACCACATCTTTCAACACATAGCTTGTTATAGTGCATTTACCTCATCTTTTAGCGCATAAGCTTCTTGTTTTAGCGCATTTAACTTGCAGTCTAGTGCATATAGGGTCTATTTTAGCACATTTATCCCATCTTTCATCGCATATACAACCTATTTTAGCGCATTCACTTGATACTCAAACAGAGAGATAAATTGAACTTTTGTCTGATAGTTAGAATCATATTTAGGGACCCTTTTCAGAGGAGATCATTTCCCATCAAAACATTGGTTTAAACTTGAAGAAACTATCTTTTGCAAGTGCAATCCCTTTAACTAAACTTGGATCAAACAACTTAAAGTGCCCAATCACCAATCTCATCTCTGATTGTTAGCTGAGTTTCACTCTCAAGATCTATCATCCTTTATCATAAAACAAATGTTGTACATTAGATTTACCCTAGTCTCATCAATAGGATCCATCATCCTATTTGACTTAGGTATTTCATTGGCACTCTCAAAACAAAGATCAAAGTATAGCAAAACTCTATCACTTGCATGCCCGTTTTAACAAGAGTTCAAAAACAAAAACTCAGAGAAAAAGAAATAGAAACCCAAACCATCATGGCAGAAGGAGAAGAAAATCCTTTTCACATATTTCATCAACTTGAAACAGATGTGATAACTGATGAGGACATTCAACAAGCTCAACAAGACCCTAAATTTCACAAGTTCATGGAAAAAATTCTAGAAAAGGATGGAGAGAAATACTTTTTGATGCTGGAAAATCAAGGTGTAAAACTACCCAATGATTTTGATGTCAACCAATTGAAGGGAGCTCCCAAGAAAACAAAATCTAACTCACGAATCATAGATCCATTGAATGCTTTAACTCACCAAATGCAAAATCTTCAACAACAAATCCTAGACATGCAAAGGGGAACAACAAAGAGATATGTGTTGCAAGATATTTGTCCTTATCCATTTGATAGAAGTATGAACATGATACCTTTCCACCAAACTATGAACTTTCAAAATATGACAAATACAATGGAAAAATTGATCCTCAAGATCATGTAAGAGAATTTTGCACCATGAGTTTGGAATTTGCAAATGAAAAAACATATTTAATGAGATTATTTCCAAGAAGATTGGGTGGTCAATGCATGGAATCATTTTCAAAACTCCCACCAGGTATTAGATCATTTGAAGAGCTGGTAAATAAATTTATCACCCAATATTCATACAACATTAAACATGAAATAACCATGAAAGATCTTTGTAACACAAAACAAAAAAATTTGAGTCATTTCTTACATTCTTACAAAGATGGAGATGATTATTTGCTAGATATGCTCATCCTATACTTGAGAAAGAAAAGATGGATATCTTTATTGATAATCTCAATATTGAGATGAGGTATAGACTCCAATTGCAGTGTCCACCCAACTTTGAAAAGATGATTGAAAATGAACTTAAGATTGAGGAAGCCTTGGTTAAAAGAGGAGTATTGAAAATATATAATGAAGGAACAAACTCTGCTAATTATTCCAATCATCATAACAACAATGAAAAATCCAAATTCTGGATAAAAAACAAGAAAGTTGGTAATGATGGTGTAGCTGGCACACATAACGTAAAACTAGTCTTCAATTTATATGGTACTACACCCAAAAATAATCAAAATAATAGTGAATCTAAACCAACTCCACCACCACATCGAAGGAAATTTACACCTTTGGGGCAGTCACTCGAATCAGTATTGAAGGATCTTCTTGCACACAAACTCATAACATTACTAGAGGCACGATATTTTGAACCAAGAGTCAAACCATCATAGTGGAATGATGCATATTACTGTGATTTTCATAGAAACAAAGGTCATAAAACATATGATTGTATGTAACTAAAACATTTGGTGCAAGACTTGATAGATAGATGTGAAATATCGATAGAAGTACATAAAATAAATGATGATCATGGAGCATTTAAAAACCCTTTACCCAACTATGAAAAAGGAGAATCCTCTTCGACAAACAAAGGGAAGAATGTGAATTATGTCTATGATAATACCATCCTTCACATTGTTGTAGTTCATAATCAAATCAATGACATCAAAATCAAGGATAAACAAGACATTCTTGCAGCTAATAATCAAATCAATGACATAAAAATCAAGGATAAACAAGACATTGTTGCAGCTGATAATCAAATCAATGACATCAAAATCAAGGATAAACAAGACATTTCTACAGTTGATAATCAAATCAATGACATCAAAATCAAGGATAAACAAGACATTTTTGCAGTTGATAATCAAATCAATGTCATCAAAATCAGTGATAAACAAGACAACCTACCAGTAAATGTGACCACAAGGGGGCAGTCCATGTTTGTATTGAAAGGAAGTACATCTAAAACACCTGCTGCTCCTTCGAATTGATACAACATAGTGGATCAATTGCAAAAGATTCTAGTGCAGATATCCATATTGGAACTTCTTAAAATTTCACCAACCCATAAGAATATTCTGGAAAAATCTTTGGTGGACACCACAGTACTGACTAATTTGGAAGTTTGTCAATTCCAAGCCATAGTGGGACATTTGATGCACCCCATTATTTATCATTCTCATAAAACAAAGATGCATCCCTCACTCATCCACACAATGCTCCACTCCATATTGAGGTTTTAATCCATAAACATCGGGTCAAACACATTTTAATAGATGGAGGAGATGGTCTAAATATCTGCACCTTAAAGCTTGTTTGTGCATTGGTATTTTCAAAAAATGCAATAGATTCTAGAAGAAAGATCACCATAAAAGCTTATGGTGATGAAGAAAGATCCTCTCAAGGATTGATAGTATTGCTAATTCAAGTGGGACCAATTCAAAAAGATATAGTCTGCCAAGTTTTAGACAAGGATTTGACTTATAACATACTCTTGGTCGACCTTGGATCCATGAAATGCAAGCAATACCATCAACATACCATCAATGCTTAAAATTCCCTTACAATGGACAAGAGATCACAATTTCAGCAGATTCGAATAGTCCCTAATACTACAACACTCTCAAGATAGTCCAAGATGTTTTTGTACCACACAACAGAGAAGCTCTCACTTCTATTTCCTCAAGTAATGAAAGCCAACTCAATTCTTTGTCAAAACAGTTTGAGAAAAAGATTCAATTGAAAGATAAAGGAATGGGTGAGTATTCTTTTGAGCAGTCCTTATGTCTCTCACAACTACTACCTTCTCCAAAATCATATGGAAAACCATCAACATCTAGACAAAAATATTCACAACCCATCACGATCTTTTATGGTAAAATTATAAAAGCAAGTACTCGAATTGATGAATCTAAGGACAAAGACATTCTAAAGTGGCTTTACAAAGATGAAGAAGGATCTCAAGCAGCAACTTCCAATATACCAACAAAGCAATATGGTAAAGGGTTCACAATCTTAGAAAAGATGGGATATGAAGGAAAAGGTCCTATTGCAAAACGAAAAGAAGGTATTGTGGAACCAATTCAGCCTATCACAAACAATGCAAAAGATAAGATAGGATTAAAGGATACAAAGAAGAGACAAAAGAAGAAGCCACTCAATATATTTGTGAGTGAATTCTCCAATTGTAAGCTATTTCTAAAGCAGACTCAAATGAATATGAATGGGATTCAATATCTGAAGAATCTTGTGAAGACGAAGAAATTGATGTGATAAAGAGGTATGCACCCATACGTATGTAGGGACAAAGTCCAAGGTCTAGACCACTTGAATTTGGCTCACTACATATCGACAACTCTAGTGAGGATGATCAGACATCGACCGAGATAGATCATTCAGAGGAGAGTAGCATTATAGACCTTAATGTTGCTATAGAACACCTCAAAAATGTTTCCATCATGACCCTTACCGCCTTTGATCTTACCAATCTGATGATTCATTACTTTTGATACATCCCGAACTCATTGACTAGGAACAAACCGAGCCTCTTGATATCCCTATATTTTCATATGATGATGCCATTGTTAATTTCCTTTGTTTTGAAAATCCAGAAACAAGTTCCACCAATGAATTTCATAACGAAGCTTCAAACCAAGGGAGTGCCAAATCTCTTAGCTACAAAATAAAGAATACAAAAAATTGATCTAATGGTGAAAACCATGCAATGGCGGTATTAGATCATGAAAAAGTAAAAAGAAAGAGTGTATCCAATGGTGAAAACCTCTCTGAGGCATTGAAGGATGAGAGATTTGACACTCTTCCTGAGCATTATCATGAAAGATCTCCAGTATTGGTTGAGCCTACGCAATCCATAAACATTGGTACTGCAGAAACAACAAAGACCATACACCTAGTGGCATCAATGACAGAGCAAGAAAAGCCAAATTTCGCCAAGTTCTTTGAAGACAGACAAATCAATTTTGCTTGGTCCTATGTTGACATGTCAGGAATTGATCTGGATATAATAATGCATCATTTATCCATAGCACCTGGAGTGAAGCCAGTAAAGCAGAAATTGAAAAAAATGCATCCACACATTGGCCTACTAGTGAAAGAAGAATTTAAAAAATTATTAAATGCAGGGTTCATCTTACCAATCGACTATGCAGAATGGATTTCAAACATTGTACCAGTCTCCAAACTAGATAACAACATTAGAATATGCATAGATTTTAGGGATCTTAACAAGGCTTGTCCAAAGGATGACTTTCCTTTGCCCAATAAAGACATCATTGTGGATTTAACAGTAGGACATGATATGATATCTCTCATGGATGGTTTTTCAGGCTATAATCAAATCAAAATTGCACCAGAAGATCAAGACAAAACAACTTTCACATGCCCATGGGGTACATTTTGTTGGAATGTCATGCCTTTTGGATTAAAGAATGCAAGATCCACCTATCAGCATGCAATGACAACAATATTTCATGACATGATGCACACATTCATGGAGGACTATGTGGATGACATGTTAGCAAAATCATTCACTAGAGAAGGACATCTAGAAATATTGGATATCAGCAAAACACCGAATGGCTATGAAATTAACTATACATTCATTGAAAAAGCTTGTTTGGCAGTGGTGTTTGCTACTCAACAATTGTGATACTATATGTTAACACACACTGTCAAACTAATAGCCAAGATAGATCTATTAAAATATATGCTCAGCAAAGCCACTCTAACAGGAAGATTGGAAAAGTGGGTGATGATATTGAGTGAATTTGACATTCAATATGTGGATAGAAGAGCAATCAAGGGCCAAGTAATAGCAGATCAATTAGCTGAAGCATTGTTGCAAGATGAACATCCTATGCACATTGAATTTCCAGATGCAGATGTCCTCACAATGACAGCACAACATTGGATATTATACTTTGATGGGTCTTACACTCAACATGGATCAGGTGTTGGAATCCTATTTGTTACTCCTCAAGGAAAAACTATCCCAAAATATTACAGGTTGATGTTCCCTTGCAAAAACAACATGGTTGAATATGAAGCACTAATCATTGGTATCAAGGTAGCAGTGGAATGGAAAATCATAGAATTGCAGGTTTATGGAGATTCTTAATTAGTCATCAATCAGGTTAATGATGACTATCAAACAAAAGGTGACAAGCTGATGTCATACAAGAGAATGGTAGATGACTTCAAGAAATACTTTGTTGACATCAAGTTTGAAAAAATTCCAAGAGTAGACAACAAAGCTACAAATGCCATGGAAACCATTGCTTCTCCTTTACAAATACCAGAAAAATGAAGTCGTTATGAATTCATGGTGGAACAATTGTTTAATCCCGCATATGACAATCCTAAATCCCAAGTTGTGTGTCATCTAGTTGATGTTGATTCTTCAATTTATGAGAATATTTACACCTATCTGAGAGACAATACCCTTCCACTTGATCTATCTTGGAACCAAAAACACAACTTTATCCATCAAGCAGCCTGACACACCTTGATAGTTGATACACTTTATCGATGAGGTCTCGATTGTACTCTCCTCTGATGTCTTGAATGTGATGAATCTGAGACTGCCTTACGAGAAGTTCATGAAAGTATTTGTGGTACTCATTCAAGTGGTCTTACTCTTGCTAAGAAACTCCTATGCTTGGGATATTATTGGCTAAATATGGAGAAATAATCTTTTGAATTTGTTAAGAAGTGCAAGAAGTTTCAAGTCCATGGAAATATCATACATGCATCGACGCAAGAGTTGCAACCATTCACATTGACCTGGCCTTTCTGTCAATGGGGACTTGATCTTGCAGGTAAGATTCATCCATCTCCCTCTAATGGACATAAATTCGTAATCACAACCACTGAGTATTTCACAAAGTGCATTGAATTTGTTTCATTAACCATGATCATTGGTAAACAAATTGCCTCTTTCATCTTGAACTACATTGTTTGTCGGTATGGCATCCCTAGCTCCATCGTCACTGACAATGATAGACCCTTCAAAAATAAAGATGTACAAGAAATTTGTGAAAAATTTCATATCCAACACCAATTTTCCACACCCTATTACCCTCAAGGGAATGGCCAAGCAGAAGCCTCAAATAAGACCATTTTGAAAATCTTGAAGAAAACTGTAAACGATGTTGGACGTGATTGGCATGTTCAACTAAACCCTACCTTATGGGCATACCATACTAGCATTCACACCCCTACAGGAGCCACACCATATGCCCTTGTATATGGATCAGAAGCCATCTTACCTATTGAGGTTGAGTTACCTTCACTCTAGGTATCATTTTAGAGGAAGACTATCGAGTATCCAGACTACAGGAGTTCGAATTGTTAGATGAATGTCATCAACTTGTTATTGATCATCTAAAATCTTGTCAACAAAGAATGTGCAAGAGCTATAATCACAAGGTAAGACCAATAACATTTCAGGTTGGCGACTTGGTACTAAAAGAGAATCCTCGCAATCAACAAGATCGGGAAAAGAAGGGAAAATTTGAACCTAATTGGCTAGGTATTTTTGTCATTGTATTAGTATATGGATCTGGATCATATTAGTTATCTACACCTGAAGGGGACCTATTTGAAGAACCTATCAACAACATTCATCTCAAGAAGTTTTATACATAACTCATCCAATGCACAGTTTAAAAAGGGAAAAAAAGCAAAAAAGCAAAAACTACAAAAAAAGCAAAAAATACAAAAAAGCAAAAAAAGTAGAAAAATCCAAAAAAAAAGTAAAAAAAAAATCCAAAAAAAGCAGAAAAATCCAAAAAGAAGTGAAAAATCAAAAAAATCAAAAAACTTATAAAATCAGAAAAAGTGCAATAAAAACTAGTGAAACCCTGGCAAACAAGCACTATTTTTGATAGATTAGCTTTTCCATCTATTGGAACATGTGGCAATCATCCGGTTTTTGCCATCATTATGTATATCCATCATAAAACCTCATGTACATATCTGGGCGTTGCGGTCGTGTCTCACTCTGGCTTGGCAATCATTGAGCAATAATGGTTGTTTCTCACTAGGGGAAAAATCTTGAACTCATTGGGGGCAATCTACTTTGAGCTTAAAACAACAGACAAACAATAGTAAGACAACATGGAAAACACAATGATCACACCAAAACTCAACATTGAACATCAATCACATTTTTTAAAACCAACCATCCAAATCAACAATAAGATTGATCAAAGCAAATCTAACTGGATGATATTCTTCTGAATCATGGTTTAATCACTTTAGCATGAATGTTCAATTGTTGTATCTTGATTTTTGTTATCATTTCTCTGGAGCAACTCAAGGATGTCATGGACTAGAGAAGCTACGATGGAGTGATATTTTTCTTTGTCTAGTGTTTGTGAGTTGATCATTGCTACTATGTAAATTTTTCGCGAGACATGATCTACAAAGTATCATTGCTGACATTATGGATTTGCATAGGAAAAGGATTAACTCTTGTCTATTTTACGCAAGCAATACTCAGGTCATCTCAGTTCAATTATGCCTAGATGCTTGTATTACCTTACAATATCAAAAATCCATGGAAGTTGTACTCAGGTCATCATGGTTTAATTATACCATCGATGTTTGTACTAACTTTCAACATATAAAAATCTCAATGATGATAACAAGTACAACAAATCAGCTGACAAGATGACAACATTGCATATTTAGATTTGCATGGTTAAGATAGATTGCATCCATATTAGTTTTGCATGTGCATTTTAGGTTTTCCAAGGCTAGAAAATTTCAAAATGATTTCATCTCTCTCATTAATGGATTGAGTACATTTGACATAAACAAAAAAGGATCATTCACATGTAGTTGCATAATCATTATCATATCATACATACATTAGAAAGTTGTATTATCATAGGTCATCCATCCATGCATTAGATCATATATTTGCATTAGAAAAATACAAAAATAAAGTGCATCACATCTTATCTGCATGACCAAATCCATCTCATATACCATAAATCATCATTCATAAAGCCATATAGAATCACAATCCATGCATCATCATTTCATTATGGCATCCATACACAACCATGGCATAATCATATAAACATCATATTGCATATAGAACAGAAATCAAATGCATTCATCATAAAAGCATGTAGACAACATATAGATCAATAGTCTTCGTTGCATCTCATATAAATCTCAAAATAATCAATGTCAAGTGTACAATGATATCACAAAATGTGGAGAGATACATCAACAAAATGGTAGAAAATCATAAAGTCCCCGACTGACTAAGTGAGTACACCAAGTCTTAGTACATAAATATAAACACAAAATCTACGTACTGCTCCCCCCAGATGTTGTAGGAATCGTTGTGCCTATTGCTGCACCACCAAATGGACTTGCACTTGAATCTCTAGGAGGTGGCCTAGTCACACCCCTGCTCATGGTTTATGACTGACTCTAGCCTAACCTAGCACTGACAGACTATGCATAACTAGGGGCATGCCACTCTACAGGAACTGCCTGATAAGACAATGATTTGTAATAATTTATCTCTCGAGCTAAATGTTGAACCTATCTGAGCATATCCCCTACAGTATTCCCCTCGAACACTCTATGTGATCTCTCGTCTAGGGCCTCTACATGATCACATTTCTATCTAGTGGCATCTCTCTCTACTGTTAGAGAGGCAATTTGTGTGTGTGTCTGTGCTAGCTGTCCCTGTAAGCCCTCCACCTATAACTATAAGGAATCTATATGTTCCTACAGCTAATGGGAAGAAATGCGATTTTGAACCTAGGATGGTCCTATTTTCTCCTATCCTAAGGGAACCATAGATCTCCTCCTCCGGGGTACTCTAAAGTCTAGTATCTATCTGCCACCTACATCCCCACCATCTCCATCATCCCCTCCATCCCCACCATCTCCCCCATCCCTCCTCTATCTCGATGCATGCTATGGTGCTCTCTTATCATCATCAAATGACGGTACTGGCTCATTAGGACTGGATATTATGACATGTGTGAAGAAATACTTAGGATACTCATTTTTCATCATAGCAGCCACAATCTCAAGACAGTAATCCCATACATGTGGCTGCAATCCAAAATACTCCTCACAAGTTGTATCATACGATATGGTAGGTCCCCACTTTGGAATATCTTGTTGTCTCTGCACATATAACGCAACTCCCTGGGGCATCCCCTACACTCAGCCATACTGACAAAGCACCCTCATGAGCATGAATCTCTCAATAACAAATCGGGTCTGTCCAATTAAATATCTTGAAGTGCAAACATATGGCATCTCCAAATCATCCTCGGGCCACTGCTCACAATCTAAGTACGGTCGCCATGTGACGATCTCCAAATCATCAAGCACTTGCCGCCAATACTCCAATTTTCCCAGCTTGTGCTAGACAATACCACCTGAGTACCCAAAGACATATGGCCTACCAACTGGACAATCTCTCTCCACTACAAGATGAGTAACAACTATATGCTCCCAAGCCCAAATCTGTAGCAGTGTCACCCTATCTGATAGACTCACAGCTCCAAGATACACCACCTAGTGTAGATCATGATATAAATGAGCTAACATATAGGAACCCCATGCATATCGGATCCCCTGAGTGATCATCCTCTCTAGTATCCTACCTTATCCAATGGATAGTCCCTTCGACCTATGGTCGAGACATAAGAAACCTCCAATAAATCTAGCTAAAATAGATGGTAATGGCTCATAAGAATCAACCATATCTTGCCATGGGATCTCGTAACTGCTAATCCCGTCATCACCAAAAATATTCCTCAGTGACTCAGTACCTCCCTGCTTTGTATGATCATATATGACTAACTCTTCGACCACAGGAATCCCCAATATCCGGTACACATCCTCTGGGGTAATTGTCATCTCACCGATAGCTAGATGGAATGTGTTGTGGTCGCTATGCCATCTCTCAGCTAATGCAGTCAATAGTCCCCTATTTATCCTATAGTGGGGCATATCAAGCAAGGAAGATAAACCACATCACGCAATAACATCCAAATCCACCTACACCATATGTGGAGTCATATCCCAAGTCTTCAGGTAGCACTCCCGAGACTGAAGAACTCGTAAGTCCTCCTATAATCATGACATATCGCCAATCAACCTATCAATCAATCTAGTCAACTCAAATAATATTTCAATCAAATCTCATAGAGCATCTATCATTGACTCTCATCCATCATAAGTTCAATCATCATCTATCCTATCATTGACTCTCATCCATCATGAGGTCAATCATCATCTATCCTATCAAACATCACCAAAACAATGGCTGACGTGATCATCAAGCATCAAAAGTAAGGAGAACAATCAACATTTCATCAATTATAGTGTTAATGCATAGAAATAGTGCTCTATGCACTGGAAAAATCTATACGCTACAAAAATTCAATCAATGCGCCAAAACAAAGCTTGGATGCGCTAAAACCCTCAATGCGTTAAAACAGTCATCAAATGTGCTACTTCGCAACATATATGCGCTAAAACCCTAAATGTGCTAAAAGCAACAACATATGCGCCACTTGGCAACCTAAATGCGCTAATTCTATCTACGCACTAAAACATTCACTCTATGTGCTATATCGGGTCTTATATGCGCTAAAACGCAATTTATAGCTTTTGAAAACATAAAAACATGTGAAAAACAAATTCAATTTTCAAAAGTTGGTTTCCCGGGGTACATACCAGAGGTCCATACACGGTAGGGCAATGGTGTCATTGAACTCGCTCTAATCGATGGGTGTGGTATGGGATCACCATTTTTCTCAAATCACTTAATCATCTCAATCACTCAAAGTGCAAATGAATTCTAATGAGCTCCTTTTAAGCTATTGTTAAGCACTTGAATGTTTTCAATAAAAATCTTGTTGAAATCATGTATGGCTTGCCTACAAGCCTATATAATGCATTGGAAACTAGAAGAGAGAGTGCCAGAACATAGGAAGAAAATCTAAGGAAAAGAGTTCTAGCTGATTTGTGCTTAGAAATTTCAATTGAAGAAATGGATTCATTTCTCCTAAAGGTTAAAAAAAAATTCAGAAGCAAGTCTAGATTAAATAAACTCATGATTGGTGACACTGATGCAATTGTCAATGAAACTAAGGTAATTTTGGAAGAAGCTTTGTTAAAGGAAAAGTTAAATATTGAGGAGATCAATTATGAACATGCTCAAGGAAATGACGAAGTAAATGAGGAGGTAAACGTGAGAGAAGAAGGGAATGTGAATGAGGAAAACATGAATGTGTCTGATCCTCCAGTGTTTGAGGATAATTTGTCCTCTCCAAATGCTGAAAACTTAGAGACACCTGTTGTATCTAAGGTCCAAACTGAGGCAGTTGGTGAGGCAAAAGAGGCATATACTGAAGAAACTGAAATTCCTAAAGCCAATCCTGAAGCAGAATCTCAAGTTGAAAAGAAAAAGGAGCAAGAAATCAAGATAGAGGTCTTTAAGAATCTTCTTACTGAAATCATCAAAATTCTCATACAGGTCACAAAGTGGTATGATATTTCCATCATTTACTACTATATTTTCAACTTCCTCAAATGACATGTTGGGCTTTTCGACTTTGGTCCATTTCTTTGCTTATTTACCTTTGCCAAAAGGTTTTCTCTTGTTTAGATTAACAGCATGAGTCCTGAAAGATTTTAATTCTCTTAATACTTCTTCAAAGTCAGTTTCTTCCTCTTCATCTGTCGATACAACTTTGTAAGTTCTTGAGCTTTTATTCTTCTTTCTTCTCCCGGAGGCTTTGGCTATATTTGGCTGTGCTCCAAGGGAATTCTTGGTTGATCTGGTGTTAACAGAGGATGTTCCCAGATCAACAAATGATTCCTTTTCCTTCTTTTTGGCTACTTCAACTTCATCTCTTTGCCTTCTTATTTCTTTCAGTTTTTCAACTGGAAGACCCATTATTTCTGCAAAAAAGCTTTTGTTTCCTTTCTCGCCTTTCTGATTGACATGGGCTTTCTCAAATCAGAATGAACTTGTAGGCTTTTCTCTACATAGGTTCCAAACCTTTCTTCATTAGGATCAAGTGGTGAATTTAGCATATGTTCAGCATACATCCTCAAAATATTTCCATCTACTCCATATCCCATCGGCATGATCCAAACAGTTCTAGGATCAACCGCTTCCATGTAACACTGGTCAATGTTTGTCATGAAGTATATGGTGTCTTTATACTGTTCCACTATTACAGTTGGAATTCTCTCTCTAGCATGCATTAAGCTTTGGAAATTTTTGAAATGACCCCACAGGATTGTGTTGTGGGTTTGTCGATGTCCAAGTGAGCATAGTATATCCTAGATTTGAACAACTACCGGCATATCATTATGCCATTGAACTTTACCAACTCTTGGAATTTCACTAGTGAGGTAGAAATATAGGCAGATTAACAAGTTTCCAAACTTGAATATATTATTTTTGTCTTCTTGATGTTTATTAGATTCTCCAACAGTTGACCTCTGAGCAACTCACATAGATCAAAATCTTCATTTTTTTTTATCATTTCATATGTTGTATAGATAGTTGTGTCGGATACATAATTCTCTTGGCTTGAATGGTAAATCTTGTAACCTATGACCATGGATGCAAATTTTACATCAACTTTGGCAATATGTTCTATAGTCATTGCCCTTTTGTCCCAATGTGAGCTTTGGTAACCTCATCATTCTTTACCGACTTCAAAACTGGAAGTCTTCTGGAGGAATTCAAGCCTATAACTGCACAAATAGCTTCCTTGGAAATTTTGAATGGTACATCCAGCCACATAAATTCATCATGCACATGGCTCAATATGTATCGAACCCACTCATCCTCCTCAAATATAGGAAACTTTGTGAACTGCTCAAATTTCTTGTCCACTAGTGTTTGGAATTTAGGTTTCATAGAGAAATCCTCTTGGACTATGTGATTAGAATATAATTCCAACAACTATGAACTACCCAAATCTTCAATATTAGAGTGCACATATGCCCTAATATCTTCTATATGCAGAACTTAGTACGGAATCGATGAAAATACACCTAGGGGTTCTGTGTCAACAGACTTATATGGATGTCATTTGAATTTTGGTCGTAGCCTATCCCTGACTTCAACTATAAGAGGGGTAGACATAATTACAGGAAAACAAATGCACCGGTTTTGCAATAAATACCTTTCAGAGACGAAGCAAAATTCGATCGCAGATTCTCCTCTATGCTTGAATCTTTTCACAATTTAGCAAAGATCATCTCAGAACACTCCAAACTTCTTTCATCCAAATGCAATGTGACAAATGAAAGTGAAGACCGTTCTTTTATTTCCCTCAAACCTAAATTTTTACTTTTTCAATAAATGCCCTTGCCCTAACTCAACTGATTTATTGTCTTTTAAGTTCTGAGACAGATAATTCTTGTGTGGATCTACACTATTCTTCGTTGATGCCTTAGATTCATTTCACAATGTCTGAAAAATATCCAATTTCCTACTAGGCTCATCTGAATTTTAGTAACAATCACTTGTAAGGGGTTTGGGAGTTTTTCTTGACAATTCCCCCTATAACAGAGGCTTGAGATCAATTACCTGAAGTATTACCAGAAGTGGCTTCTGGTGTGGATCCATTTCCTTCTACAGAGGTATTCTTCTTCACCCACTTCTTCTTCATTTGCTTCTTGATCTCATCAATAGTGACTTTCCCTTTTCCTTTAACATCAGGTTGCATGTTTTGTTTTACCAGACCTCTTTTGTTCCAATAGAATCTAGAAGTGTGACCAAATTTATTGCAGTTGTAGCACACAACACTTCTCTATCTAGGCCAATTGTTCCACTGACTTTTTCTTGATCTACATTGGTTAGCAATATTCCCAAATCTATTGCATGCATAACATCTGACATTTCTTTGAAATTTGTTTATCATAATTCTGCATTCACTTGACTTATGTCCATACTTCTAGCAATTAAAACAGTGACCTGAGAAAGATGGTTCACTTGCATTCACTCTACTCCTACACTGAGAAGCCATATGACCAAATTTGTTGCAGGTATAGCAATAGCCATTAAATTTTTAGCATTAGGTTGCCTTACCAGATTCCTTCTGTGTCCTTTCCTCTGGTTTCCTCATCTGAATTTTCTTTGTCCAGGATTCCTTTTTCCAGATCCGAAGCTTTCTCCTTCTTCATATCCAAGACCTCGTCGGTCGCCATTAGTTCTTTGTCCCTTGATTAGTTCATCAATTTTGGTTGAGCTTGCATTGAATTTCTCCTTATACTCATTTGCAATAGCAAGTTCATTTCTGAGTTCATCAAGTTGCTTTTCAAGCTCTTCTTCATTGTTCTTGGATTGTTCCAATTCATTATCTATTCAGGTACATTGTTCTAACTTTTCTTTCAAGGATTGTGCAAGATTTTCTTCATTCTTCTTTCTATCCTCAAATTCCTTGGTCATCTTCATCATGATAGATTCCATCTCATGCTTTAGGGAAGCATTCTCTTGGGAAAACTTTTCACATTCTTTTGTTTTCTCTTTCAAAGCCTGACTGAATTGATCATCTTCCATAGTTTTTCTCTTCTATTTCAGCTAACCACACAATTCCTTTCTTTTCTCTCTTGATTCATTGATCTTGTCTTTTAAGGACTGGATGAATTTTTCTGCATTCTCAATATTATCTTGTAGTTCCCGGATCTCATATTTTTACTGGTCAAGATCATCCAAAGCCACCATAAGTTGTTGTTGAAGATTTCTTGTATCCATTAAGAACACTTTCCAATATCTCCCCAAGCCGTTAGACTTCCTTCAAGGAACTAGCTCTGATACCAATTGTTGGAAACAAGCAACACTGAGAGGGGGGAGTGAATCAGTGTTCTGCAAAAATTAATTATTTTTCTCTAATCCTTAATCCACTTAAAACATTTAATTACAATCAATATGCAAAAACTGAAAGCAAGAAACCACTTAACCATAACACAAGTATTTTTATGTGGAAACCCTATTAGGGGAAAAACCACGGTGGATGGCCAATCCACAATAAGTTTTAAGTATACTCAATAGAAATATTACAAAATGGGAATGCACTTGCATTTAGGCTCACTGCCTAGAGCTCTGATGACAAACTTCTAGCCTTCTGATTGATATTGAATTTCTACTCTGCTATGCTCAAGTTCACACACAAAACCCTTATGTGCAAGTGTAATTGTGCGTGATATTGCTCAAATACTTCTTGGATGTTCACAACATACACCAACACTTCTTCTTTCCTTTTTTCAAAATGATGTGATCGATCATCTAAATATATCTGTGACTAGGGTTATAATCGCCACAAGTCATCTCAATAAAACTTAGAATATTTTAAACTTGTCGGCCCAAAATATGAATAAATTTTATGCGTATCCAAACAAGTCGGCTATTCCATAGCTAGGACCAATAATTAAATATTTGAACATGAAAACATCTTGACTAATTCCACTTAACACATCCACAACGTACCTCATTCCTTGAGTCGGCTATAACAAACAAATAGACAGAAAAATGTCCTACCGGACCTCCTACCTCGTATTGCAACTAATACAACACAACAAAACTTGATAATAAGATAATCCACACGCTTAACAAGCAATTCTAGAGATCCACAACACAAAAAGATGATCCGGTGAAGCCATTTGACCGGATACCCTGTTCCACACGTATTTTGTCGGTAATACACACTGTATCACATTATCTGTCGATATGATTGGATACTGAACTATGGATCATGGGAATGACTTTAGTTGCCATCAATGACAACATTAGAAGCCATATTCCAACACATGGTGCTTAAAAGAATCCATTGAAGGCTTTAAAATAGGAAATTTAAATGGAATTGAAGCCATTATCAAGGCCACAATAGTGGCACAATAGTTCAAATTGCAAATGCAAGCCACTAAGTGGCAACTTTAACTAATAATAATATGCATATTAATGAGTTAAGGGAGGCTATAGGCTACTAGTAAAGCCTACTAATAAAGCATTATGGGAAATATCATTAAAGAGGCAATTATTAAGTTATTGAATGAGGTTTTTAAATGGAAAAATTCCATGCAAATAAGGAGAAAAAGAAGGAACAATGTTGAAAAATATCTTTTAGTTTTCATTGATGCATTCACTTTTTTGGTTATGTATTGCACAGGAGAGTGAAAATGAAGGCAGGGTGCGGTTTGAGAAGAGGAGTGTTGGACTGTATTTTGGGAGTGTTACATGAGTTTGACGTAGTTGTTATGTGGCATTATTTAGTATTGTTTGTTGAAAGAAAATCATAGGAGGAATAGTGTAGATTTGCATGATATAGAGATATATTGCAGACAATGCTGGCCATATAAATGCTATATAATTACACATTAATTTTTAGTTCAACAAGGAGTATTGTTGATGTTATTTTGTCGTGCATACTGAAGAAATTTTACAAGTAATTTTGAGTTAAGACATTAGCAAGATTAACTTTCCTTGGGAAAGTTGAGTCAAACATTGTAATTGTGTTTTGGATCATCCAAAAGTACGAAAACAGAGAATTACTTAGGCATGCTTTCATACTAATTTTTCCTGTGAATTTTGTAGTCTTATTCTAAGAGTTTTCAGATTTAAAAGTTGAAAGAATAGATATTTTTTATGAAACTTATGAGTTGAAATAGAGAATATATAGTCTAATTTTTATAGACTACAAAAAAAAAATTAATATTTCTTTCAAATTGCAATGGACAACAAAGAAAAGAAATATTTCTCAGCTATGATAAGTTAAATATATTATTTCATTTTCTTAGGAAAATTATATTTCCAGTTTGTTGTATGAATGCATGTTCTTATTGGAATATATATGAGTATGTATATATGTGTATATATATATGAAAATAATGTGCAAAGCTTATTCTATGAAATATTTACAATATTATAAAGAGAAGCTTAATGCTTACTTTGCTGAGTTGACTGAAAGAAAATAGTTTTATAATTTGAATTGTTGAAAGGTTTTTAAAACTACAATGTTGTACTCTTTCAGATAAAAGAAGTTGCTATTATATATTGTATTTTTACTAGAACTATTATTGTGTTCTTGTGCTTAGAACCATAAAGAAAAACATAGAGAAATATGAACTATTTTAAAAGAAGTTATATTTTTATTGTTGATCAATATTATTTTATTTTACTTATTGGACAAGTAGTCAAGAACTTAAAAGTAAGGTAAAGTGTCTCGAGTCAATGACATTATTTGATAAAATTGTAAACCATATATGCATGAAAATAGGAGAGTAGTTTACTCTTAATATTTGAGTGTAAGTACTTGAAAAGTGGTAGTTGCCAAGTCCCAAGATGTTACAAGAACATACTTTGGTGTTCAATGTCAAGAAAACATTTCCATCTTAGTCATTTACTGACTTTAGTAAGTCATTATTTTATGATTTAATATCCTTAAGAAAGGTTAATCAAACAAGTCAACCAACGAGTCTTGTGTTAAACCATAAGTCAAAGCTAGTTTCCAAGTCAAGTTAGAGGTGTGTGAGCTTACGACTTCACTTCCTAAGGAATTTTTTGGTATGTTTCAAATCTTTGGCCAAAGTAATACAATAGTCTCTACTTGTATTAGTTGGTTCACCGTGATCCAAATTACATATCCAGTCAGATTGGTCATACTTAGTTAGAGATGTCTAAATTTGTATTGTCAATTAGTTATGTAAGACACAATGCTAGAAACTTAGATGGCATGTACTTGTGGGCTCCTTAGTATATACTCTTCATGAAGAGTAGGGCCACTTCCAGTTGGAAGGTGTGTTTGGGACCGTCGATCTGTAATTGGAGGTAAAGCGCTCGAGTGATGCTCTCCCTCTTGCAGATGACAATGTCAAGGCTTGTGAAATAGAAGCATTTTCTAGATATGGACGACCCGACCTTGTATTATTATTGTATTATGTAAACTTGTATACTTGTGTTTCATGTATGAATTTTAATTTAAATTTTTTATCTTATTTCTCAAGTTGAAAATTAATATAGTTCAATTTCAAAAGTTGTATTATACACTCATATTTTGATCACGTGCAATAAATGATGTATGAAAATGAAAAAATAATTACTATCCTATTTTTAATCATATGTTTGTATTTACTTCTAAGGTAAAAACCTAAATATTTACTTTGTAGTATGAGTGAGTATGTTACACAACATTTTATTACAAGTCACTCCAATTAGCAGAATTGAAGTATGACATTATGGAAAAGCAAGCCTATGCTTTAGTTAAGGTTGTGAAGAATTTCAAGCCATATTTGGTAGGTGACAAGGTGATTTTCTTATGTTCCTAGTATTGTAATCAAGTATATCTTCACCCAATAAGAATTCAAAGGGAGAAGATGCAAATGGGTCAATACGATCCAAGATTTCAATATAGGAATCCAAATAACCAAGCTTGTCAGAGGACAAGGGTTAGGTAATCTTATGACTGATTCTAACCTTGATGGAAGTTAGATAAATCAAATTCAAGAGGATGTACCTCTAAAGGAGTGAAATTTGCAATCTTGTTCTTGGTATAGAGATATTGTGTACTATTTGAAGAATATGTCTTGTCCAAAACATATGAATGATAATCAAGAAAGAACTCTTAATCTGCATTCCAAATTAAGTATATCATATTTCAAGATGATCTATATTGGAGAAATAAAGATTTTTTATTACTTAGATGTGTTATTGAAGAAAAATTCACTAAAATTCTTGAATAAATGCATAGTGGATTTTGTGGAGGACATTACATGGCTAAGACAACTCTGCATGAGATCTTAAGGTTTGGTTGTTGGTGGCCCATATATTTTTTGATACACATAAGATGCTAAGAAAATGTGATGTACGTCAAAAAAATTGGTAAGCTAAAATATTTTGGCGCCTAACATTGACTATGGAATCCCCTTTTCAGCAATGGGATATATTTTATTGGGGAAATTATTGAAAAATCCAATGTTTGTAGATGGATTTTAGTGGCAACTAATTAATTTACTAAATGGGGTGAAGGATATTTCTATTAGGAAAACCACTAGCATAATTGTGATGGATTTTTTCATGGAAAATATTGTAATTAGATTTGGGACTCCTATCAAATTGATTGTAGACAAAGATATGTGTTTTACGTCTGAAGAGTTTATAACTTTTTGTTATTATTATGGAATTGATATATCTTAT
This sequence comes from Sequoia sempervirens, assembly GCA_007258455.2. Taxonomy (NCBI): domain Eukaryota; kingdom Viridiplantae; phylum Streptophyta; class Pinopsida; order Cupressales; family Cupressaceae; genus Sequoia; species Sequoia sempervirens. Next base: position 367,561,712 of record VDFB02075321.1, read on the forward strand.
CCATCTCCATATCACCCACAAGGGACTAGAATCAAAAGTCTGATGAAGATTATAAAAAGAGTAATTGGGAAAAACAAGAAATTATGGTATTTAAAACTTAAATTAGCACTATGGGTTGATAGAACAATAATTTAAAAATGCCACAAGGAAGTATCCTTATGAATTGGTGTACAAATTAGATGTGAGAATGTCAATAAGTAATCTATTACCAATTTAAAAATTCATTCAAGAGAATGATGAGGAGGTTGATGATGATATGACAATGAGAATCAACTAGCTTACAAAACTAGATGAATCTAGAAGAGATGCATACAAGACCAATCTCAAAAATCAGCTACAAGTCAAATACTTGTTTGATAAAAAGGCCTCGAATAGAAAGTTCATGATAGGTGACATGATTCTGATGTGGAATGTTGGAGTTCAAGATAAGGGAAATATGGTAAATTTGAAGCTATATGGATAGATCCTTATGTCATATCCAACACTCATGGTGAAAATTCATATTTTCTACAAAATTTAGATGGTTAAATTTTGGAATTACCAATGCATGGAAAATTCCTAAAACCTTATTTTTTGTAAAATAGGTATCCATGCACAATATATTTTAGTATAATTTTTTTCAATTTTTTTCTCATTTTTAATTTGTTCTGCTCAAAGATTCATGAACTCTTGCATTATTTATGCTAAATAATTATCTCCAACTAGAGCCTTTGGTGATGCTTCTACAAGTTCTAGGGTTTTTCCCTTTCTAATTCATCTATTTCCTATGCCCTAGTTGAAAACCCTTATAAACTTTTAAAATTTTGTTACCTTTTTCTATTTTGTTGTTGAGTGGTCCCTTAAATGATTTTTATGTCCCTTATGTTCATATGTTGTGGCCTCTTTACCTTTTTCTAGTAGCTTTAGTTGTTCCTTTGTGCATGTGCTTTTAAAGGTCTTTAAGCTATCCAAAGATGAGCCTTTTTGGGTGGTCCCACATTAGTCCTAGTCAGTTCCAAGTGTTGGAATTTAATTAAATCAGGCTAGCTATAACCTATGTGGAAGATTTTAATCACAACGGTTTCTTCCTGTGAGTCTTTGGAAAGTATCTTTCATATGGTCTTAATTTAAGTTGTCACCACATCATGTTAGCCGCAAGCATTGGTTTCTTTTCACACTAGCTTAAACCTTCTTAGGATAATATTAAGATGAGTTTTTATTCCCACGAACTCCTAAAATTGTGTCACATGTCTTATGAATGCTCATTCTTTTTGTTTCACAAAAGAAATCCTTGTTGAGGAAGCTCATAAAGTTTCCATTTTGTTCCCATGAGTTCTTGAAACATTGACATGTTTTCCACCTCAATATAAAAGAGAACAAGGCTTTTCTCTTCATGAAAAAAATTCAAATCCCTGCAATATCATTGATCTTCATCTAATCAACAGTGTCAATTCAAAAAATGAAGAACGACTACCATTAATCGTTCCCTTAAGCATGCAAAGACATCAATGGTGGATTTGATCTATATCTACCAAATTTTTGATTGTATTGACATAATTACATGCATTTGTATCATTCAAAGCACAAAAAAAAGGTTGCAAAGTGAAATTGCTATGGATTTCTAGGCAAACAAGGGTTTTCTATGAAATTTCCAAGGTATACAACAAGCTTAAAGCCATAAGTTAATTTAGACCTTTGTTGCATTTTGATGTAGAAAGGGTAATTTTTTGGTTTGTTAAAGATAAGTAAATCAGGGCTTGGGAAGGGTTGGAAAATTGTTTAAAATTTTAAAAAATTCTTTTGAAAATTTTAAAATTTTAAGCTCTACTTGGTATAAATTGAAACCCTAAAAAATAAGAAGTCGTAGTGTTAGGGTTCAGGAAAATCTAAGCAATAAACATCAACAATTATATGCAGATTAAATAACCCAAAAATAACAATGAAGAATAACACAAAAGAGATCAACATAGAATTTTAATGTGGTTCACCCAATATGGGATACGTCCATAGAAACTCAGTTATCCAATGATTTTATTATCTAGTGCAAAACATATTACAATCTCGCGAATCACACCCCGCAACTTACATCTCAGCCGCTTATAACAATCTTTTTGCAAGCTTCTAGAATTAGGGTTTTACAAAGTCATTTTTCATTTTTTCGGTTAAAAAAAAATTAACTACCAACCCCTTGATGTGCAAAACAGGGAAAAAATTGTGGGATGCACCCTCAAACCCCTGCTATCGAGGGCTACTGCCCCCGAACCCCGACAAGGATACGTTACGAGTGTATAGTATTTGCATGATCGTTCGCCACATACCAAGAATCTCCCACTTGGAGACTAATAAAGCTCCACACCAAAAAATCTCCCACTTGGATCTACTGATCCTGGATGACACCACTACACTTGCAGCTTTCACTAGATTATAGGTCTGGCTAGTTTCTTATGTTCACCATTATCAGTTGTGAAGGCCAACAAAAACTGAGGAGGAAATAAGTTTCTCCCATGTGACTTCCTTTGTGAACATATCTACAATATTCTCACTTGTGTGAATTTTCTCTAGCTTCAACTATCCATCCTCCAAAACTGAACAGATGAAGTGGTATTTGAGTTGTATGTGCTTATTTTTTAAATGCAAAGTTGAATTCTTAGCAAGATGAATGGCACTCTAGAAATCAATGTACAAAGGTCTATCTTCTTGTCATTGGCCCAATTCCTCCAAAAAATGTTGTAACCAAATCATCTCCTTGCTAGCTTCCATAGCAGCAACATACTCAGTTTCAGTGGTTGAAAGTGCAACAACCTTTTGCAGCCTTGAAATCCAACTAACTATAGTACCTCCTATAGTGAAAACATACCATGTTGTTGTTGGCATATTATTTTCATTGATGTCAAAAGGAGATATCATGCAAGGAATTCTAGTGGCATGATGACAGAGAGATGTGGATATGATGACAGGGAGGTATGGATCAAATGTTGGTGAAAGAATAATGATTCTATAAATGTTGCAAAGTTGACAAATTGTTGTCATCTTTCTGCAACAATGGTCTCTAGGTGTTTGAACAAAAATCTAGAGACATGTTCGATATGGGTTTTTTGAGAGCATCCCAAAGATGTGCTTTGCAGGATCAGAATGTGTCAAATGTGTTCTGGAATCAATTATTTGTGCTCTCAGACAAGGTTTAGGGTTTACTGGTTAAACCCTAGGTTTGTAGTCATGGTATTCAATCGAGCTTATATTTTTGTGTTGACTGTATATCGACAGTTGCAGGTTGCATAAGTTATAAATTATTCCTTTGAACTCATTTGGTGACCGGCCCCCTTACCTTGCTTCTTGATTGACAGGTTGTGTGTGCATGGCAACCAGTCTTCACATCGTTGTTGAGAAGACAAGGATAGATATGTTTATCGTGATGTATTATGTGCTCGCGATGAAGATCTAATAGTGTGCATTCATGGGTGAAGATCGAATAGTCATTGCTATGGTTCTTTGCATCATGGATAAGTATTTGTGTCTACCTTTGGTTTGTGTGATGAGTGATGAATGGTGGAGATCAATGCATGGAGTATCTAACGGATATCACATAGTTGCTTCACATTTTTGTTGTGAAACGAAGCGATGGGATGGTTCTCAGACGAGCGATGAACATAAGAAGGAAGTAGAAGGTGATGTCTAAGGTGAAGAAGTGGTAGTAGCCTTCCAACCCACTAGGATTCTATGGGCATGTGTCTTTTTGCTAGTGATACTACAAGGGACGACGCAGATTTAAAGAATGATCAATATGACGATGATCGTTGAATGTATTCACATCGTGAGAATGACCTATGAAATCATATGAGTTACAACAATACTTGATGAATGAAGATCAGTGGTGTATATTTGAAGGGTGGATGATCTAATGGTCATCACCGACGCTACTCACATCACGTGATTGAATGGTGGTGACTCAAGAGTTGGAGTGATATGCGATGGACATGATCGATGATGGAGATTAAAGACCGTTTATATGATGGTCAGGTTTTAAAGATGGACGATTGAATTAAATTCATAAGATCATGGTGTGAAGAGAGGAGATTGACAGCGTAGATTTGAATATGAAGAAATACAACGATCAATTATGTGTGAATAGGGGTTCAACCAAAAACCCACTATGCTCGATGTTAATTGGCTCAAATATACCAACAACCAATATGATGGTAGATTTGATTCAGAAATTAATGGCACAGATTGTGATGGAGATTGAGATCAAAATTAGATCGAATAAACAAAGAACAAATTAAATGCATATTCGATTCTAGGGTTTTTCAGAGAGACAATGTGGGAAAAAATTTTATAACAAAATTAAATGTTGTGCAGCTCAATGTAGAAGTATGGCAGTGAAGAAGATATCCTAGAACCCTAACAGAAGATCTGTACATGGTAGAGAATCCCGAGGCAATCACTGATGATGTGTAACAACACAAAACAAATTATCAGAATAAGGTAGGTGCGAGTTGAAATAGAGAAGTTAGAGAAGAGTTTGTGTGCATTTTGTATAGAGGGTAATTTGAGCTCTTTGAGGTAGACATAGAATGCACTAAAGAAAAAGGGGAAGAGTATAGAAAAATAGGGGTGTGCAGAGCAGAGAAGAGAGTTGTTGTGGCAACATTAGAAACTTGAGCAGTTGAAAATTTGTAACATTGATTTGTGTTCTTGATGAACAAATTGTAATAATCCTTTATGTTGTAAATCTGATTGGTCGGTGCCATAAGATAACTAAGTTGGTGCTTAGAATAGGGGATTGGTGTCTCCTTAGGGTTGGTGCCCTTAAAAGTTGTAACAGAAGGTTTCTTTGTGAGGTTAGATTAGAACAGTAGCTCCTAGCAGCATTTCTCACCATGGTTTTTCCCATCTTGGGTTTTCCATGTATATCATGTGATCTGTTATTAGGATCTATGTCAATTTCATGTGTTTGCTTAGTGATTACAATGCTTAATTTGAAGATCTTAGAAACGTAATAATGTAAATGAAATGCTTAAATTAACATAGCAATAATAAAGTGATGAACTAAACAAAAGAGAGATAGAAGGAGAAGGACAAACACAAGTTGATAACGAAGTTCGCCAATATCATTATGTCTCTAGGTCCCTCTCCAATAAAGTGACCGATCCTTGATTATGCTCCAAAACTGGTTACAAGGCTTCAACAAAATACAGTGTTGAGTCTCATGTGAGTTACAAGATCATCTTCTTCAAGTGCAGCGGCATGATGCTCCTCCATTGCACAAAAATGAACACTCAATTCTCCAAGTACAATTCTCTCAATAATCACCACTTACCCATTCCTAAGCCACTCCCCCCTTTTTATACATAAAATTTACCCAATATGGTTCATAACCATATGATTTTCAAAAAATCTCCCATATCTCCTATATCTCCCATTTACAATAGTAAATCTTCAAAAATCCCCTTTAAATATTACTAAATCCTTATTAACCTTCTTAGATTTATCTAAACCCCTTTAAAATCCCTTAATAATCTTTACAAAAATCTTGTAAATCTTATTTTAAGCCCACTTTTAATATTTTGATATCGGGTTTTAAAAAGCTTAAGGGTTTAGTTATGTTAAATATGGGAGAAATATGCTTTTAGCTTTGTTTTAAATAGAACCGTCACCCAATTCATATCTAAACCGTGCGCTTGGCGCACCAACAGGGGGTAAGAATGGCAAGAGGGGGGTTAGCAGTTCAAATTACCCCCCCCTCAAAATTTTCTTTGATCTTCATCAAAAGAATTCAACATCCACTCTAAGTTAGAGAAAATCTTGTGGATGGTTGGTGGAGCGGATGTTTAGAAACAATGAGATTGGGGGTTTGACCCCCAACCAAAAATTTTGATGCACCATTCATTCTAATTGATGAACTGACCACCACTAGAGGAGCTCAAATGAGGTGCCACCTAGCACCTAATGATTGTGCCATGTGGCACACTCTCATTCGTTGTCAAAGACACATCACCACCCAGTCACCGCATAGTCAGCATCAATGCTAGAATATACAGATTACCACATGTCAATGCCTAATTCATCCATGTCACCATATGGTATGCCACATCAGCATGTTGACGTCGAGCTGACATCAACGTCTATACAGTCAAAGTCAACCTTTCTGCGCAAACATTGATTGGCGGTAACTTTCACATACCAGCTCTAATTCAGGCGAAACGAGCGGTGTTGGCGACAAGCTCTTCATTTTGACACCATTTTTGACCAATTTTAGAATGATCATTTTTTTCCCTTGCAGCCTGCCTCTGGTACCCAATTTGACCCAACTTTGACTAAGCATATCTTGAGCGTACGAGCTCCTTTTGACTCCATTCAAATTGCGTTGGGTCTTTTTTTCTAAGCATTTCAACTTGGTGATGATTTTTGGAGCATATGGAACACTTCAAATTTTGGTGAAAAATATCCACCTGGATCAATCCTCCCCACTGGAGAGCTTTTGGACCTCTGAAAGCTTGATTACTTGGAAAGTAAGTGAGGGTAAAGTTCCCTCACTTTACCAATCTCCATCCATTTTTCCTTGCTTGGATTCATACCCTTCAATCCCACTCTGAGGTACTCGACAACTCCTCTTCATGAATTCCTAACATTCTTGTCGAGGATGACATCCTCTTGCAGCTCCGACATATACTCAAGTGAAAGATCATCAATGGATGGAACCTAAATGTCAGTGTCTTCATCCAATATCATTGGAGGCTCATACAACTTTAGATTCTCTACATTTACAACTGAGTAGATGTGCATGTATGGAGGAAGATTTAGGTGAAAGGCATTAGTATCGATCTTCTCTAGGATCTCAAAAGGACCATACCTAATCATCTTGAGCTTTCTTCCTTCACCTTACATTCTTTCCTTGTTGATATGTAACCAAACTCTGTCTCCAACCTAAAAATGATGATCGATGCGATTCTTATCATGCTAGGCTTTATACTTTGTCTGGATCTTCTCCAACTATATTTCCACTGCCTAATGAATTTCTTGGACTTTCTAGATAAACTTCAAAGCCTTCTCTGCATCATGGCATCCATCTTCAACATCATCCTTCCCAAAAGAAAATTCCATTGGTGTTTTTGGAAGATACCTAAAATATGTCTCAAAAGGATATCTTTTTGTAGAAGAGTGTGTTGCATGGTTGTAAGCATGCCACACATAGTGTAAATTTTTATCCCACAACTTAGGATGTTTACTGCAGTAACCTCTGAGAAGATGCACAATTGTCCTGTTCACTACCTTTGTCTGTCCATCAGTTTGCAGATGGAAAGTTGTACTTTTCTTCAGTCTAGTGTCCATGAGTTCCCAAAATGCTAACCAAAATTCCCCCAAGAATTGAGAATCTCGGTCCAATACAATATAAGTAAGGAGCCCAAAATGAACCCATACAAATTGAAAGTACAAATGTATTGTCAGTTCAACGGTGACCTATTTTTTACAAGGAATTGGAACGCACATTTTGTTGAACCTATCAACTACCACAAATAGATAATCATGTCCCTTCCTAGACATGAGTAATCCCCCAACAAAATCCATTGAAACACTTTCCCATGGATGGGATGGTACAAATAGAGGTGTGTACAACCCTAATTTCTTATTGCTAGGCTTGTTTGTTGCACACATTACACAACCTCTAATGTACTTAGATATAGTTTCTTGCATACGAGGCCAATAGCAATATTTTTGCAGTTGTTCCATTGTTTTGCTTACCCCAAAGTGTCCAGCAATCAATGACGTGTGTGCTTCTCTGATTACCTATGCTTGTTCATCTTTTGGAATACATAACTTTCCTAAATGATACAACAATTTATCCTACACATAGTAATCTTTCTCTTCTACATGTTTACCTACAATTAGAACTAAATAAATATCCTTAAGATCTTTTTCATTAGCATATTGTTCCTGAAAACTTTCATGGACCATAGAACTACCTTGAAGGATAATCATAGCATTCATTATGGGAGGCCTAGACAACATATCTGTTACTTTATTATGGGCACATTTTTTATACTTAATTACCAAATGAAACTGTTGAAGAAAATCCATCCACCTAAAGTGCCTACTTTGTTGCAGTTTGGATTGTGAGTGCAAGTATTGAAGTGGTTGGTGATCAGTGTGGATTACAGTTTCTTTCCCCATTAAGTATTGTTTCTATTTTTTAACACTTTGTACTAATGCATAAAATTCCTTATCATAAGTAGGATAGCTACTTACTATAGATGTAAGGGTTTCATAGTAATATCATATTGGTTTACCTCCTTGCATGAGTACTGCTCCCATGGAAAACCCACTT
>VDFB02075321.1:367570113-367615752 GCA_007258455.2 Sequoia sempervirens
GCACTTCTAACTTCAATCAACTTCCGAAGTGGAAATCTAACTTAATATTTTTGTTTTACTTCTGCGGTAGGAATTGTTACAGAAGTAACATTGTTCTACGGCAAGAACTATTATAAGAACAATAATGTTCTGTGATAGTAACACTAGTAACAGTTTATGATAATTATGGAATGTAAACCTACGGATCTAAAAAATTTCTATCTAAGAATCATAATATGATAAAGTAATGATAGATTATTTAGTGAAAAACACCACAATTTATGATCAAATTAGAAATGTTAAGCATCAAACCATACTCATGATTACTACATAAATAACTAATAACAAAAATGAGAATAAAATATGACAAAAATAGATAAGCCAAAACCGAGGTTAGACCAATGCTACAAACATTAAGACCCACTCCATTATCTATGATAGTACACCTAACTCTAGTTTCATTAATGATAACTGTTACATATTTTTTGCCTCAGCTCAAATGGAGGAGTTGGCTGATTATTATTTGCCATAAAGTGGAATTGCAGATTGGATTTTAAATGTTGTTTCACATTACTTTTTGCATTAAGTAACAGTTATGCATTTTAGTGAAGTTATGGAGTTGCAAAGTGCCATTCAGAGGTTGCAAATTTAAAAGAAACACAGAATTGAGTACATGTGCAAAATAGCATTTCAAATGCTTTTATTCATTTCAAAAATAATTCATATTCTTACAAGGCTTCATTTGATTTCACAATTAGAATAGTATTACAACATTGCATAAATGCATTTTTCTTTTCAACTGAAAAGAAAAATTGAAATCAAAGATCCACACAAGCCATGGATATAACTGTGACTATGACAATGTATTTCTAACAACACATTGCACTACTGAAGATGCAAAATGAAAACACATAAGCAATAGCATAGTCATCATTGCTTGGTTATCGACGCTTGATTTTGAATGGTGCACCTCGTCATCTCGAGCTTCGTCGACCTATAAGAGGAAAAGAGGGGTGTCAGTGGCTCCGACTATGACATAACTCATATGATGCACTAAAATAGTACAATATACTATTAGCAATGCATTGAAACAATCAAATTCAGTCAAGTGTAGTATGAAGAAGTGAGCTAAAGGAGAAGTATCAACATCATAATCAACATGTTCCATTTTTTATGCTAACACTGTTTGTTTCCTTGTGCAGGTATAGGTAAAGTCATGAAGCTAAACATTATTTGAAGACCAAGCATGTGGAGTAAAACGGGCTCCCACAAGGGTAGAGCCCGACATGCTGCCCTATGCATTAAATGGGCTATTTTTGAAAGATATTTCATGAGATACATCAAACAAAATGAAGTACAACTGAAAGAGTAAAACAGAGTTATCCATCAAGTAATGAAACCAACTGTGCATTCATAACGATCAACATTTCTTTCTGAAGGCTACAGGTGAACAGTGAGTTTAGTTCACTTAAGGAATTTAACTAAGTGCATTTGCATAAAAAATTGCTGAATTACTTCATTTTCTGTGCTGATTATAATCATATGTCATGTGAGTTTCAATTCATCATTTCTCTTTTGGATAGTGAACAGGCATACATATGCCTTAATGTTTTTGTTCTAATTTTCATCATCAAAGAGAACAATTTCTGAGAGCAGTTTGTGCAGTGAAATATAAAAATGCATGAAGAGTACCATGTTGCTCATGAATACAAATATAGACAGTGCACCTGAGTGTTAGCTGAATTTCTAATTCTGAGTTGACTGGTGAAGAAATACTGCATTATCAATGGGTTTAGTGATAAAGAGATCATTCCAGGATAGTAAGGGAAGAGTAAGTTTTTTCTTTCCAAAATAAGTTCTGAGTTGTTAAGCTATACATATGAGCTAGTGAGCAGCATGTGGTCATGATGTTACAATGATTCATTTTTGGTTTCCCTATGGAGTTTCCATGATAAGGATAAGGAGTGTCAGAAGGACATTAAAATACAGACAGATTACAAACAGGGAGATCCTTTTCTTCTGAATGAACAAATACAAATCTTTCTCAAGATCCATGTCAATGACAGTGCTGTAACAAGAGGTCAGTTGCTCTTATCAAAAGAGGAAAATGATTATGAATCAAGTTTGGGTGTCATACAACTATCAAAGGATGTACAAAAATTCCAAAATGAAAACTAGGTGTATGAGTCAAACGAGTATAAACAAACACACAAGTTCTTGTTATTCCATCACGTTCTTATATATACTTATGAAGGCATTTTTTAATTAGGCAACAGTGATGCAGTAAGTGGCTCTCTTTCAAAAATGAACAGTATGCTAATGAGGTTAAAATAAGGACAAACATTCAAGATATCTTTTGTTACAAAGGTGAAATCTGTTGTGTTAAAATTAAGGAGGGACAAGGAGAAACAACTATTGTGTTTACAATGAGTAAGCATAGATACAGTATATTTAGGAGGTCATTCCCGAGTATAGCCATGCTGGAGGGAGTTATAAGTGTCAAGCAAGTGAGCTTTCCAGATCCTGAAAGAAATGCAAGCAGGTATACAGTTTATCACCATTTCAAGCAAGTATGGGAGATCAAGTTCTGTCAGAAATTAAATACATGCTTTTGCTTTGAAAAAATTCCAAAACCCATGATATTGTTTTGTTTCAGAAGTGTGGGGTAAATCACTTTTTGTTCTAGCTCAAGCCATATGGATAAAATGAATAACAATTACTTCATAGTCTCTAATGCTTTAAAATACAAAAAAATGCATTTTTCTTTAGAAATTTTGAATAACCTCATGAGGTTTTGCTTTCGAAAGGTACAGAAATATGATAATTTATGATACCCATGTGGGTTTTTCATGAAAACAACAGTATGACTACAAATATGAAAAATTATGTGATAAATCGAGCTCAGGAAAGACATAAAATGCATTTCTCTTTCAAAATTTTAAATACCCACATATGGGTTTATTCTCAAATTACAGAAAAATGGAGTTTCCTTAAAAATTTTGAGTACCCATCTTCAGTTTAGCTTCAAAATGAAAAAAGGATAGCTACATAAATACCCATGTGAAATCTGGAGTAAAATGGTAAGAACATAAAACGAATGCAAGCTTTCTGTTCTGGGTCGAAATACAGAGGGAAAAATGCAGATTTATTTAAGTTTCTATCATACCCATATGCAGAAATGTTATTAAATTGACATAATGGAGAATTTATGTTCTGGGTCGATCCCAAAATTCGAAATAATGCTTTCTACAGTGCGCATTTGGCACGACCTAAACATGGCCAAAATCTATGTTTCAAGAGGGAGCACCTTAAAGTTTCCAGAGAAGCAAAGAAAGCTAGAGAAAGTTACTAGTTCGAGGCCGAAGTAGATACTTTAGCCACAACCTAAGACTGCAGATGGTTTCCAAATGCAGGGGTTTGATTTTCCAAGTGGTGGCCGAGCTCTCACTGGTGAATGGAACCCACAATGAAGGTCAGGCTTACACAGCAGCACGGGAAACACACAAAAAATACAATATGAAGTGGCAGTAGAGTATATTAGCCACAGCTTTGAGGCCGAAATGAGCAGAATACAAAGCCATAAAATTTAAGAACAATAAGCTTACCTCTGCACAGTGAGGGAGAATAAGAACACAAGTCAAAGCTTCTATAGAATGGACTGTAGAAGTCGAGCTCAAATTCATAATGGTATGGAGAAGTCAAAGAAAGAATAGAATCAGAAAACAAACTTATGCAGATTGCGCCCTTAGGGATTGTTGATATTCAAAATAATGAAATTGAAAAGCTATTTCACCATGAAAAGAAGCTCACTCACTGGGGATTCGGTCAACTAAACAGCAGATGAATATTTCTGTGCACACGAGCTCAAATCCAACACCATCATAGCGGCGTTGTTCATGTAGACAAAAGTTCTTTCTTTCCAAAGTCACGGGTGTGATATGGTGATAATTAGGGTTTGACCCTATTTTGATCAAAGCCCTAATTCGAGCCTTGTGAAGTTCTGGAATGTTCATTCAAATGCACATTTTGAATATCAAATGGTGGTCGAACCCATAGTATCTTCCTTGTGATTTATTTAAGCCTAAGTCTAAATCAATGATTATGTAAGGCCGAATTTCTTATGCCTAGGGTTGTGTCTAGGGACTTTAGGATTTGATCTAAAATTATCTTATGCCTTAGAAAAAATGAATTGAGACTTGAGCATCTTAATGTTATTGTTTTATGTGAAGACAATGAGATAATATTTGTGAATACCCTATGACTTAGGGTTAATTATTTTTAGGGTTTTTTTAATTTTTGATTGATTTTGGAGAAATCAATGATGGAGTTAAAAGAAAGATTATGTAATATGTTTTTTCAATTTTTTGAGAAAATTAGAATGATATCTTGGAGAAATGAGCAGTTTTATTTTTGCAAAAGATTTCCAATCTTTGAGTTGCAAAAATAGACAAAATTGAAAAAATCCGCATCTTGTAAAGTAGAAGCATAAAAGTGATATTTTATAAATTGCTTTATGTTTTCTTGCTATTTTTAGTAGATATTTTATTGACCTTTTCTTCTTGGTCGGTTTCCAGACTTATCTTGGAGAGATAAGGTGTTTTTTGAACTTTTAAAGCAGGATTTGCCTATTTCTAGAGGCTTGACAGTGTAATCATAAAAGCTTTGTGCCTTTTTATGCTTTAAAGCAGCTTTTGAGTTTGTTTGAGGCCTTTTTTCCTTGAGCTTTTTCTAAGCTCGGATTAGGGTTTCCTTGAGAATTCTTTTGATAGATTTAGTCTTTCAACTCTCCATTCTCAGCAGTTCAGATCAGTTTCTTGCCCTTGCTCATTTAGGGGAGCTTGTAAACCTTTTGATAATCAGTTTGGACAGATTGACACTCTTCCAGTTTTAATAGAGCAGCAAATTTCTCCTTATTTTCTGTCAAAAATTTTGTAAAGGAAATTTGATGTACTTGTGTTTTCAAATTAAAATCCTTTTATGTCTTGCTATTACAGGCGGTGTTTCAAAATTACATGTTTCAGGTTGCATGTTGTATTTGTTTTTCCAGATCTTCATGTGAATCACTGATGGGATGTGTGCCAATGAGATTGTGAGGATTACTGCAATAGAGAAGTTGTTATGAGTGGCTAGGTCTGAATTCTTAAGTTTGGTGAATCATCTTTTAGAAATAGGTTTTTATGTTCAGTTATTCTTCATCCCTTTTCTCAGAAGCTGTTTTAGAATAGAATTCATCATTCGGAGAACCAACTCACTCTGGAGATTCCTCTTTCGCGTAAGATCACCCACATTTGAAAGAGGTTTCCATGTTTCAATAGTTTGTTGAATACTGCATTCAGTAGGGTGCAAAACTATTGATAACAATAACCTTTATCACTAAGGATTCATGTTTATTTTGGATCTCAAGTGAGGGTAATTCATGTTGAGGGAATGTAATATCCAAGTTTTTCACTTGCATACAATCAAATAAGGTGGCTACATCATTCGGTCTAATAGAAGATGGGGCATCAATCTTTTGCAAAATCTATTAGAGAATCATATTGTATGTAGGTGATGTTTTAATCAAATCCCAAAAGGGATATGTTTTCTGGAGTATGATGAAGTTTCTCAACAAGATCATACTCTTTACCACTACGTTGAGGAATGCTATATGTGTGAACAACTATGTGATAACTTGGTTGCTTTGACACATGTTTACTAGTGATTTGTCTTGCAAAGTTCAAGATATTGGTAGGGGGTTTACGAGGTTCTATAATGGGAGGTGAACCAATTGTTACTTGCACATTCATAACCTCAACTAAGTTATCTACTTGTTGATGGCCTTCTATGGAGGGGGTGTAATATCAACTTAGCATCTTTATCTATGCTATCCATCTTATTTTCTATTGAAATAAATGTATCAATGATTTCATCCTCTTATGCCACAATATCTTTTGAAGTAGGAGAAGTATTGGGAGAGAAACAAAAAAGATTCTAATGATAGCCAATGATTAGATCCTCTAATAGCATGGTACCTTCCTCATAGGTGGGTGAGGTTTTGGGAGAAGAACAATTATTATTGTCATGATTTTCCATGATTGCATCCTCTTGCACCAAAGTTTTCTCACAAGTAGGGAAGATTTTGGTAGGTGAATGAAGATTAGGAAAAGTGATATTAAGAACCATTTCTGTAGACGAGGGGGACCAACCACACCAAGGCTTCGGGTCACAGAGAGCTAAGAGTAGAAGGTTTCCCTAATCTACCTCAAGTTGGACAAGTGTTTGATGCTAGGGATAGAGAATGAAGAGAACTCTCAATACTTATGTCACTCTACTAACCCAAAAGTTTAGTGTGGACTAAGCGAACAAGTTTCTAGAATTCATACTATACCTCAGACAACTCTTTGCTAGAGGATAGCAATGCAGAATAAGGACGACAATACGAAACACTGGCATCTCAAAGGTGTGTTGGTGTCCGTATGGACAAACAGTGGAAGAGAATAGTAAAAAGTGCAAGAAACCTACTGACAACTTAGTGGTTGGGGTTTAAAGTGATGACTAAAATGATAAAAGATAGAATAACTGAAATAACAAGAAAGATGGTGTAGAAGTGACAAGAAAAAAACTGGTAGAGATTCAACTCACAAGAAGTCTAGTTCTCCCACAAGCTCGACACGAATGAGTACCTACAAACAATAAAGAAGGGAAAAATTTTGGGGTTGTTTTGGGGCTTTCCATAGTCAAATCCCTGTTTTTGGTGTTTCCACCTCCATGAATGGCCAGATAGATAGAGTAGAAATACGATAAATAAACGATGCTATAAAATAAATGGAACCAAAACACTACAAGAGCCACTATGCTACTCAAATCCAACAACAATGTAATAGAAAGCAAACAATACCACCCTCAACCAAAGGCATTCAAGGCCAATGAGAGAGGAATGCAAGTCTATAACTATGGAAAATTCAGCGTGGCCACAACGATGCCAAAGGAGGTTTTAGAAGACACCAAGTTGCAACTTCTATGGTAGATGTTAAGAATGTTGTGATGTTGGAATAGCAAAGCCAATAGTGTAGTGAGTAGCTCAAGAATGCGATAATTGTGTAGAAGCTATGCCAAAATTTCAAAAATGTGAAGAAGATGGAATGAGAATGAAAGATAGCCATTTGATGGTGAGTTAGGAGGGAAAGATCTATTCAATGGTTGGAAAGAAGGCACAGGGGCATTACGCTTTGTCACCAGTGGAGAACGTAATGCCTCTGCAGATTCTAGAGGTAGGAATCCTATCAAGATGGTAGTGTGTGGCATAGACGTCTGTACATCATGTGTGCGTCCCTGACAAAAATTCCCCCACCGACACTAAAAGAAAGTGCTAAGTGGATAGAGTATGGATGGGTGATGTGGAATTACATGGCCAGATTGGATTTTTCTAAGGTGAAGGATGTAAAAGGGGAATTTGCAAGAGGGGTGAAAATTCACTCCTATACATTTTTCCCCCACTTTAGCAAACATGAGTGCCAATGAGTGTTCGATAAAGTAGGTCAAAAAATTTCCAAGAAAATATACCTAAACCGTTAAGGAAGCAAACCACAATCTGGCATGCTCAAAAGCATAGGACATGAAAATGGCTCCACAGGTACTTGCTCTTGAAGAGGTTTGAACAAAGTGCACCAGAGGTCTATAGACCGACGGTGGAAAAATCACACAGGATGTAAGCACTTCATATATCCTTGGACTTGCAAAGAAGGCACCCCTAAGTACTCTCTCCTGAAGGAAACCTGATGTAGGGGACTCCGTAGAGTTGGTTTGGGAAGCAACTTTATAGGCGCACCTACAAAGAAACATGTTAATCTATAGACAAAACATGTTAGAAAATAAAAATCCATGCAGGAAAGAAAGCAAACAATCAAAAATTTGAAGGAAGAGATTTCAAAGGGGTCCCTTAGGAACCCTTCAAAAAAAAAGGGGTCCACTCAAGGGACACTCTATTTGAAAGTGCAACAGTATTTTTTCGCAAATCAATTCAACATCAAGGAATCCTTTTGAAAGAATTCGCTTCATCAAGGAATTCGAAAGGAAGAAATCCCTCTCACAAGGGGAAGGTCAAGACTTCTCCCATAGAAAAGGTGCTTTCGCCTTGAAGGAAGGTTTTTCAAATTCTTTCTTTATGAACCCATGATGAATGGGGAGTATTCCACTAGGGGTCCTTGTTGAGGAATGCAATTTTTGAAAAATATTTTAAAGATAGAGATTTTCGAAAAGATTCGTTGGCCACCAAATGTAACTTCTAAAAATCAAAGCATTGTAAGAGCCCCCTCTTAGGATGGTACATGCCAAAAACAAAGGCACGTGACATCCTAAGGAGAGAAAAACAAGAATGAAATGAAAAAGTGATGTTGTGGCCCGCAGAACATAGTGAGATGTAACTGTGGTAATGTTGTCACACACATGAGGGAAAACACATTAGCACCACAACATCACAAAGCAAGCAAGGAAGAGAGAAAGATGCAAGGAAAGACAATAGCATAATGAATAAGAGATAGGGGGACTTGATATTTCAGTTTGAGAGCTACTCATAATTATAAATAAATAGATGTAATAGTATATAAATGAACTGTTATCAACCTCCTACTATATCAAACCATGTGAAGAAGGCACATGAAGACAAAGTGAAAATAAAAAAAATGGGTCAACATGGAAGGGAGGCCTAAATTCCCCCAACACTTTGCATCGTCCCCAATTGTCAAAAATCAATACACGAAAAAAAGAAGAATTATATGACAAATAGAAGAATTTTTACGACACAAAAACACTCTTGTATCCAAGCTCCTATGCGGGTCGCAAGGGTCATCTAGGAACACATAACACAAGCACAAGGGAGCACAACACATGCACACACACACATAATCTAATCTACAAATAAAGAAGAGGTGCACCTTAGTCCTCATCAACCAAGAGGCCATCGTTCTCCTAATCTAGATCATTGTAAGGGGAGGGTAGACGAGCCTGCAAGGGTGGAATATCAAGAGGGGTACCCTTTGACCCTCCCACAACAAGAGCCAAGGAAGAAGGCCCCTCAAGGTATTATCCACTTATTTCCTATGGGGTGAATGTCAGCGAATTCACAAATATCGCCGATAGGTTCAGGACCTCATCCACAGAATTAAACTTGCACCTCACAAGAGTGCCATGCGTCAACTCAATAGATGAGGGAGGTGACACCTGAGATCCACTGGTAAGCTCACTGAATGATTCAGGAGCAGTGAAAAACTCTGGGGATGTCGAGGCTTCCTTCATCACTAGGATGACACAAGCCAACACAAAACCACCCTCTAAAGAAGGAAAGCCATTCTTCTGACCCCCATTGCTAGCAAGGTCATTATCCATATTTTGCTTCATCGAGGGAAGCGAGATCCCCACAGATGAAGCAGAGGGCATGGAGGAGAAGGAGAAAACTATGGAAGACACCACCAAGGTATTAAGAATGTCCATAGGTTTTGAAAATAGTGGGATGTCTAGAAGGGACATCAACAGGGGAGGCTCAATCGAAGGAGCAATGAATACCTACACCCTCTTTAGTTGAGGATCATTCACACTCACAGGAGGAGCCAAAAGCAAGACTAAAGCTGAAGGAACTGAAGTAGAGAGGATGGAAGGGGAGGACACAACAGAAGATGTCGAACCAGGAGTTGTTGGCTCCTCTTCCTTCTCCTATAAGGTGGTCTACTCAATGGCCAAATCCTTTCTTCGATGCTTGCGCTCACACACAAGGTGGTTTCTACAACTTTGGGAGATATAGGTCACAACCTAAGAAGGGGTGGAAGACTATTGTTTAACCATCAGAGTATCTATCACAACCATTTTTGGTGAAGGGAGGGACTCCTAGATGGGAACAAGAGGAAGAGATTGAGAGGATGATAGAATGACAGTGGGGGGAGAAACTCCAACACCTCAGCAGTAGGCCTCTTCCCATTCACTGCCTTAGAGGCAAGAGAAATAGGAGGCTGTAGAGGCTGAGACATAGAGGACAATCTGTTAAATAGGTGCATAACAATTGAGAGAGGGGTGAATCAGTTGTCACAAAATTAAAACTTAAGTCTTCAACACTTATCAATCCCACAACCACACTATTATGTTATTAAGTAAGAGCATGAAACACAAATAATATAAAGTAAATCAACACAATGAACACCAAATTTTTACGTGGAAAACCCAATAAGGGAAAAACCACAACGAGGGTTAACTCACAATATAAATAGATTATTAAACTAAATACAGAGGCTCATTGCCCATAAGAGGATACACTGTTCAAGTACAAAGGCTCACTGCCTACAGAAAGGATTCACTGTCCAACAGGGAGGCTCACTGCCTACAAATACAAAAGAGAACAAAAGATCCACCACAACAATTAACACACATCCGCAACTTTGAATAAGGATTGCAAAAAACTTTAGCTCATTACCTTTAGGAATCCAACACAATAAAGAGTTGTTGTCTCAACTCACTCACACACACACTTCTACTCTTATGATTTGTGGCTCACTTTCGTCACTTTGCATCACACTGTCATACAATTCTTCAAAATTCAACTTGCTTTTATACCATCCTCAACCTTAGAAACTTTCTCCAAGGTCGGTCACAAATACCTCATTCCATAAATTCAAATTAGGTCAGAAACTCAACATTCCTGTGGTGGAAGGGAATGAGAGTGGACCAAAAAAAAAAATTCAAGATAAAAAAAAAATATCTCGAATCAACCACACGCTTAATTTAATTTTATTCTTCAAATGAAGCATAAACACCAGGTCAGCCAAACCTAATGAAAACACAAATGAACATCGATGTACACACTTCCCAACAAGAAGATGACATGCTGACTCCACAACACGCTTCATTATGCACAAGAATACATCTCAAATTTCTTCAAATATATCTACAAAAAATGCAATATGCTTCAAACTCTGAACACCTTTCACCAGTCCATCCAGACTATGCAAAATCATACTGAAACACTAAAACATGACTTCCGGATCACCAAAATTCAACCTTCTTTTCCAAAACCTAGAGAACACCATCTCAAGACATGTCCCAGATTCGAAAGATCTAAAACAAAATAGCTTAGGACTACGAAGCATAAACATTTCTCTCAGTCCACAGAAGATCAATTCTGCCAGAACAATTCACACACTGGTGAACGTAACTTTCATGTACTATCACACCAAAAGCTAAAACTCAGGATATATCACCACAAGATCACCATTATCAAATATTTAGATCTGCACAAGCATAGGATCAACATAGGAGAAATGTGGTGTTGAGAAAGATGGAGCACATTCTGAACACATTCATCACTCTGACTTCTCTTCTTTATTAATTTTCTCAAAAGCACTTGGAAACTCATCAACACAACACATCTGTAATGACATAAAGATAGCTCCATGTACTCACAACATCTTAGTAGCATCTCAGCTATACATGTACAATCTGCAACATACTGAATTGTGTTGACATCAATGACAACATTAATGACACCACTAGACTAGCTCATACTTGCAACAATCTCCCCCTTTTTCATTGATGGCAACACATGATGTGAAAAAACATCAAAGACAAATTTTTACACAATATCTCGGGAGAACACCTTCTCTTCTACTGCAACCATTTTTCACTTGACTTTCTCTCCCCCTTTGACATCAATGACAAAGACCAACAACTCTGATTACTTCCCCTTAGGAGTACACTCATACTGCAACAATGAAAACCTTTTCTACCCCCGTTACAGAGTAGACCCATTTATCAGTCCAGATAAATAAAGAATATGTGAATTCACTAGATTGATGCACCTTCATGTGCACTTGGTTCGGAGGGCCAATGACCCCCAACCTCTCCATAAGATGCTCAAAAGTATCCTTTGGAAGATCCTTAGTAAATATGTCTGCAATTTGTTCCTTTGTTGTCACATACTCCAATCTGACTTCATTCTCCATCACTTTTTCTCTCAGGAAATGATATTTGATAGATATGTGTTTTGTTCTTGAATGCATAACCAGGTTCTTTGAAATGTTTATTGAAATTTTGTTGTCACAGAATATAGAAATAGGCTCATCACATATCACTCCAATGTCTTTCAAAGTTTGCTTCATCCATAAAACCCATGTGCAACAAGATGCTGCAACAATATATTCTGCCTCTGTAGTAGATAAAGAAACATAGTCTTTCTTTTTACTCAACCATGAAACTAATCTTCCTCCAAGAAAGAAAGCACCACCATTGGTACTCTTCCGTACATCTACACATCTGGCCCAATCAACATCGGTATAAGCACTCAGAGTGAAATAATTACTCTTAGGATATCATAATCCATAATCCATGTACCTTTAAGATATCTAAATATCTTCTTTATAGCTATAACATGTGCTTCTTTAGGATCTACTTGGAATCTGGCAACTAAACATACTGCATGCATAATATCCAGTCTAGTAGCAGTAAGATACAACAGTTCGCCAATCATAGATTTGTATTTTCTCTAATTAGTCTTAGCAGATTCATCATCTTTGCTCAGTTTACATCTGGTTACCATAGGAGTACAAACTGGATTGGAATCATCCATCCCAAACTTCTTCAACAACTCTTTTACATACTTAGATTGTGAAATCAATATCCCTTTATCAGTTTGATTCACTTGTAGACCAAGGAAGAAATTCAATTCACCAATCATAGACATCTCAAATTCTTTCTGCATCTCTTCAACAATTTTTTTACACATGCCTTCATTTCCACCAAAAATGATATCATCAACATATACAACTACTATCAACATTTTGTTACCTTGCACTTTGAAGTAAAGATTGTTGTTAGCAAATCCTTTGTTGAATCCTATCTTTGTCAGGTATCTATCCAATCTTGCATACCAAGCTCTGGGAGCTTGGTTCATTCAATACAATTCCTTCTTCAACTTACAAACCATGTCCGGTTTGTCAGATAATTGAAACCCTTCAAGTTGTTCCATGTACACTTCTTCCTCCAATTCACCATTCATAAATTCTAACTTAACATCCATCTGATACACTTTGAAGTCCTTGTGGGCAGAAAATGCCAAAAACATCCTATTATCTTCCATTCTAGCCACAAGGGAAAATGTCTCTTCAAAATCTATACCTTCAACTTGTGAATATCCCTTGCATACAATTCTTGCCTTATTCCTTAAAACTTCTCCACTTTCATTTAGCTTATTCTGGAACACACATTTCGAGCCAATAACATTTTTATTCATAGGCCTAGGGACTAGCTCCCATGTCCGATTCTTTTCTATCTGATGCAACTCTTCTTTCATAGCTCTCATCCATCTCTCATCTTCACATGCTTCACTTATAGATTTAGGTTCAATTTTAGAGAGTAAACATAGTTTTACCCTAGCTGCTACTTTACTTCTTGTCTTCACACCTTCACTCTTATTTCCAATTATCTGTTCCTTTAGATGATTATTTTGTACATACTTAGGAGTCTTAGCAGCAGATTTCGGCTCATTCTCTTCTTCTTATTCTTCAATTTGTTCTTATTTATCTTCTTCTTCCTTCTCCTTATTCTCCTCAGGTACATGTCCACAAATAGGATCATCAGGTTCAACTTCACTTACCTCAATATGTTTGTGTATGTCTTCATCAACTTTCACATTAGCACTTTCAACAATCTTTCTCAATATTTTATTAAAGCATCTGTATGCTTTGCTAGTAGTAGAGTATCCAAGAAAGATTCCTTCATCACATCTAGCATCAAACTTTCCAATATTTTCATCATCTCTTTTAATATAACATCTACTTCCAAATACCTTGAAATACTTCACAGTAGGAGTCTTACTAGTCCATAACTCAAAAGGAGTCTTTGTGTTGTTGTATCTGATCTGAAATCCATTAAGAACATAAACATCAACAACCATATCTCCATTTCTGGATCCTTTTTTGATTTCACAAGTATTATTCTAAAACACAAGTTTAAAAACATTGCTACACATCTGACCAACACTCAAAAGGTTATGCCTCAAACCCTTCACATAATACACATCATCAGTACTGTGCACTCCATCAAAACTATTTGAACCTTTCCCACAAATATTAGCTCCTGAATCATCACCAAACATAACTAAACCACCATCATATTTCTCAAGTTTAGTGAAATTACTCTTATCTCCAATCATGTGATTAGAACATCCACTATCAATTACTCAGTAGTCTTCATCCTATCTTGCATGAAAAGTAGTAACCAAAGTACCTTCCATCCTATAACTCTTATTCTCCAGACCCTTCTTACTTACACATTTTATAGGGTTATTGGATACAAATTTACTTTCCAAAGCTAAGAATAAGCATTCACTATCATCAACCTCATTCTCAGATTCATCATCAAAAATTATCGCTTCTTCTTTAACATAGTACAACTTCTTATATTTCTTATCCTTTCTATCCTTATCCTTATAATCCTTTTTTTCTTATGTACAACTCTATTCAGACATCTTAAAGCATAATGACCAATATTACCACAACTGAAACATTTAAAGGGAAACATACCTTTATAATTTCTAGTGCCTTTCTTCAACTTCCTGGTGAAGTTTGCTTCCCACTCATCATCACCATCACTATTCGGTTCGTCTTCAATCTTAATTGCCTTAAATGTTGTTTATGTCTTTTCTTCTATCTTGTCTTCTTTCCAGAACTTTCTCATCTCAAATGCTTGCAATGTTCCGAACAACTATTCTAAAGTGTACTTCTTAGGATCATACATTTCTTCAATAACTGAGATCTTATCGCTATAGCAATCCGGTAGTGTGATCAGGATCTTCTCAATTATATCTCCATCTGATAGTTTTCCTCCTTGATTTCTAACTTCATTTGCAGTCAATTCAACCCTCTGAAAGAAGCTTGTAAATTCTTCACCTTCTTCCATTTTAAGATTTACAAATTTGCGCTTTGCCGCCGACTTCTTTGTCAATTTCACTCTTTCATTTCCTTCATACATGTCTTCCAAATTCTTCTAGACTTCATATGCAGTATCCAAAGAAAGAACCTTAGCTCACTCATTTTTAGATAAGCCACTACAAATAGCATACTTTTCCTTCTCATTTTCTTCATAAGCAGAAATCTCATCTGTAGTAGTAAGACCACTAGATGGGGGTGTATACTTTGTCTCAACAGCCTTCTAGGTCTTGAAAATAAGAGAGATAATATATCCTTTCATTTGTCCCTTCCAATCATTGTAGTTAGTTCCATCAAACATAGGGACCTCCACTTATGTGCCATCAGATCTTCCTTAAGCAGTTAAGTTGTACACCAAGGAACCTGGCTCTTATACCAATTGTTAAACATGTGTAGGACAACTGAGAGGGGGGGTGTGAATCAGTTGTCACAAAATTCAAACTTAAGACTTCAACACTTATCAATTCCACAACCACACTATTATGTTATTAAGTAAGAGCATGAAACACAATGAACACCAGATTGTTACGTGGAAAACCCAATAAGGGAAAAACCACGATGAGGGTTAACTCACAATATAAAGAGATTATAAAACTAAATATAGAGGTTCACTGCCTAGAAGAGGACTCACTGTCCAAGTACAAAGTCCCACTGCCTACAAAAAGGACTCATTGTCTAATAGGGAGGCTCACTGCCTATAGATACAAAAGAGAACAAAAGATCCACCAGAACAATTAACACACATCCGCAACTTTGAATAAGGATTGCATAAACCTTTAGCTCACTTCCTTTAGGAATCCAATACATTAAAGAACTGTTGTCTCAACTCACTCACACACACACTTCTACTCTTATGATTTGTGGCTCACTTTTGTCACTTTGCATCACACTGTCATACAATTATTCATAATTCGACTTTCTTTTATACCATCCTCAACCTTAGGAACTTTCTCCAAGGTTAGCCACAAATACCTCATTCCATAAATTCAAATTAGGTCAGCAACTCAACATTCCCGCGGTGGAAAGAAATGAGAGTGGACCAAAAAACTTTTTTCAAGATAAAAAAAAAAATATCTCAAATCAACCACACACTTCCTTAATTTAATTTTATTCTTCGAATGAATTGTAAAAACCAGGTCGGCCAAACGTAATGAAAACACAAATGAACATCGATGTACATGCTTCCCAACAAGAAGATGACATGTAGACTCCACAACATGCTTCATTATGCACGAGAATATATCTCAGATTTCTTCAGATACATCTGCAACAAATGCAATATGCTTCAAACTTTGAACACCTTTCACCAGTCCATCTGAATTGTGCAAACTCATACTGAAACACTGAAACATGACTTCTGGATCACCAAACTTCAACCTTCTTTTCCAAAACCTAGAGAACACCATCTCAATACATATCCCAGATCCGCAAGATCTGAAAAAAAATAGCGGAGGACTACGAAGTAGAAACATTTCTCTCAATCCATAGAAGATTAGCTTTGCCAGAACAATTCACACACGGTGAATGTAACTTTCATGTACTATCACACTAGAAGCTAAAAATTAGGATATATCACCACAAGATCACCATTATTAAATCTTCAGATCTGCACAAGCATAGGATCAACATAGGAGAAACACATAGCACATACTGGAGCACATTCTAAACACATTCATCACTCTAACTTCTCTTCTATATTAATTTTCTCAAAAGCACTTGGAATCAACATAACACATCTACAATGACATAAAGATAGCTCCATGTACTCACATCTCAACAACATCTCACCTATCCATGTACAATCTGCAACATACTGAACTATGTTGACATCAATGACAAAATTAATGACAACACCACCAGACTAGCTCATACTTGCAACACAATCCATAGGGACCCTTCCCCTTACCATACAAAATGGGCTGAGGAATTGTGGGTAAGATGATAAGTTGAAATGTTGGATGCTTCGGATTTCACCAAGTGAGAACCATCGAAATTTCCATCAAGCGCCTAGGATCGGGAGTTGATGGCATCACAACAGGGCAAGAGGAGGCAATAGGTGGAATAGCGGAAGAAGAAGAAGAAGAAGAGCCTTGAGCGTGGATAGGGTTTCCCTTTCCCTTTTGAGAGGAAGAGGTAGCTTGTTGCTATTTTACGGGAGTCACTTTTGGCTATCCCTTGCCCCTAATTTTTTACTTAACATAATTTTGATAAAGTAGATCCATTCTAGGAGGAAGCAGACCAACCAGGGCGGGCTTAAAATGATCCAAGGAATAGTCCCCATGGGATACCAATTGCTGGTACCCAGTGTCGTACGTGCATGAAACCTTCGTGAGAGAACTTTAAACATTTGTGAATAACAAAAGTGATTCCGTTCATGTAATCTATCCAAGGGATGCCTAGCTTCACCCTGAATAGATTAGATTCTGAAATGACATTGAAAGTAGTATCCACAACCCTAGGTCCTACTAGGATGGAATAAGTTATAGAACCATACAGAGCAAGAGAGAGACCGTCATGCATACGTATAATAGATTTCATTCTCTCATATTCCTCCCTTTGTAATGAATTTAGCCACAAATTCTCCTTTTTAATAACATTCACTTGACTCATGAGATCCACAAGGTCTCCCATTACAATGTTTCCATTTATGCGAGCATGAATGTATAGGGGAGAGGGCTTATTATTCAAAGGAAAATTTTGTGAGGTGAAATTCACATCTAGTGAGCTAGTCATAGGCTGAGGGGGAGGATTAGGAGTAAACAAGACCACATTTACATATGTTGAGGCCTTAGGGGAGGTATCAGAAGGATCAATGATCAAGTTTTCAATGCGAGACAAAAATAGTTATGTATAAATCTGTAACTCACTATTTTCCTTCGCCACTAACTTATTTGTGTTTTGCTTCTTTCCATCAAGATGGATGGTACCGTTCGTCGATGCGATCCTGTATCTCATGACATAGGAACATGCAACATTCAATATCATTCTCGTGAACATGATGGTACTAGTAAAACATGTTTTCTTCATACCAATTAGGATAGGGCTCCTTCAAAGTTCAAGGATTTTCTAATGTTATAATATTATCCTTCAATAAATTTTGTAGAATAGAAGAATAAGATTCAGATAGTTTCATAAACTTACTGTTGTGCTTGAAGCCGTGATCATTAGTCACGACAACTAAATTTTCAACAGACTTTCCTTTTCCTAAAATAGACACTATAGATTTTCCTTTAGAATGGGAGCATGAGGATGATCCCCTGAATTGAACCACCATTTGTTGATATTCTCGTAGCTCAGCACACAAATGTGTGAAAGAAGGATATTTCATTAGGGAAAATTTCTCCTACCAAGCTCGCTACAGGTTTCTTATGAATACCTTTTGCACATTTGAGTCGAACAACGGGTATGAGATTTGTGAAAAAAGTGTTTGGTATCGTGCAATGTAATCAGTTATCTTCTTGTGCCCTCTCTGTTTACATTGAACAAGAATCGAGGTGGTCACAAACAAATGTTATCCTAGAATTATCGAAGAAACTGATTGACAAGTTGGTCGAATGAGAATATAGAATTTTTTATGCAAGGAACAATACCACTCAAGTGTTGTATCCTTGAGAGATTAAGGGAAAAGATTTTCCATCAAGGAATCATGGTGAAAGAAATCCGTACACATCACATTAAAAAAAATACGTGTGTCTGCGGATCTCCTTTACCACTATACTTTTTGAACTTAGGAATTTCCATTCCCTAAGGGAAAGGAGTGCTCAAAATTGTCACTGATAACATACTATGTCAGGAGAAGGGTTGGAAGATAGGTTGGGAAGAGGCCTGAGATAGATTCACCAACTGGTTTTTCATTTGACCCATATTCTGAAGGAGAGCATTCAAAATAGGGTCTAAAGATGACAAAGGTCTAGTGGAACCTCCCCCAAAACCACCATCACCAGAACCTCCTTTGGAACCACCTTTGGAGCCATCGTTGTGACCACCGCCAGAACCACCACCGGGGCCACCAGTGTGGCCTCCAACAAAGCCATTACCACCAACTCCACTACTGCTACCGAAGGAACCACCACTCATTCCACCGGAGCCCCCACCACCAGGGGTAGTAGGAGGGGTGAAGTTGAAACCATGGGGTATTCTACTCACCTTGATTTTGTGGGATGTCTGAGGAGTAGAGGAAATGTTGATCGAAGGGCCTATTTCATCCATGCATATGGACATGGTAGGCATCAAGAAACCTATCTGTCTCTCATAGGCATCAAGCACCGTCCCTCGAGTAGTACCCAATCTAGTGTTATATGAAGGGATGTATGCTTCAGTTAGATCGGTGAGGCCACATAAGAATTCTACGCTTGTTTGATCCTTTCCTAACATGTATCTCACCTTATTAACAATCCTAGCGGCTCTTGCTATATTCGATGCTTTCTCTAGGTGATTCCTAAGGTCTAACAACCTCTTGTCTAATGCCAAAAGGTTTTCTAAAGGAATGTGCACAACATCATCCTCATCCATAGATGAAGCTGTAGGGGACGTTGGAGGAGTGGGTACTCAAGTGGTTTCATCAATGAAACCCATCTTGTCTGTCAAAACTTGCTCTTGATAAAAAATGACCGGTAGTAAAGCCTATGGTAAAACTAGTAGTAAAGCCAGAAGTGACCTTCATCTTTTCCATTTGTAAGTGTCACACACTTCTTCTGAAAATATACCTAGAGGTCATAGATTGGGTTGTGATGCTCATAAAACATCACAAAACCTAAGGTTGCAACGGTCATCGAGTGTGAGGGAAAATTTCTTAACAGAAAGAAATGGATAGATGTTGTTCACGTTAGGTTCACCAAAATGTAGAGGAGGGGGACCAATCACACCAAAGCTCTAGGTCACAAAGAGCCAAGAGCAAAAGGATACCCTAATCTACCTCAAGATGGGAAAGTTTTTGATGCTATGGATAGAGAATGAAGAACACTCTCAGTACTTTTGTCACTCTACTAACTTGGAAGTTTGGTGTGGACTAAGTGAATAGGTTTCTAGAATTCAAACTATACCTCAGACAACTCTCTACTAGAGGATAGTAGCATAGAATAGGGACAATAGTGCGATGCGCTGGAATCTCACAGATGTGTTGGAATCCATACAGATAGACAATGGAAACTGTAAAAAGTGGAAGAAACCTATTGAAAGCTTAGTGGTTGAGGTTTAAAGTGATGACTAAAATGATAGATGACAAAATAGCCAAAATAACAAGAAGATGATATAGAAGTGACAAGAACAAAGGTGGTAGAGATTCAACTCATGAGAAGTCCAATTCTCCCACAAGCTCCACACGAACGAGTACCTACACACAGTAAAGAAGGGAAGTCAAACCCCCATTTTTGGTGTTTCCACCTCCACGGATAGCCAGATAGACAGAAGAGTAGAAATATGATAAATAAACGATGTTGGAAAAGAAATGGAACCAAAACACTACAAGAGGCACTATGCTACTCAAATCCAACAACAATGTAATAGAAAGAAAATAATACCACCCTTGACCAAAGGCACTCAAGGCCAATGAGAGAGGAATGCAAGTCTACAACTATGGAAAAGTCAGCATGGCCGCAATGACATTGAAGGAGGTCTTGCAAGACACAAAGTTGCAAATTCTATGGTATATGTGAAGAATGTTGTGATGTTGGAATAGCGAAGCCAATAGTGCAACAAGTAGCTCAAGAATGCAAGAATTGTGTAGAAGGTATGCTAGAATGTCCAAAATGTGAAGATGTAATGAGAATGAAAGATAGACATTTGAAGGTGAGTTAGGAAGGAAAGAGTTATTCAAAGGTGGGAAGGAAGCCACAGGGGTGTTATGCTTTGTCGCCAATGGAGAAAGTAATTCCTTTGCATATTTTAGAGGCTAGAATCCTATCAGGACAAAAGCATGACATGTAGACGTTCGTGTGCATGCCCCCAATAGAAATTCCCCCACTGACACTAAAAACAAGCGCCAAGTGGATGGAGTGCGGATGGGTGATGTGGAATTACATGGTCATATTTGATTTTTCTAAGGTGAAGGATGTAAAAGGGGAATTTGCAAGGGGGTTGAAATTCACTCCTATACAGTGTCAATGATTTCCTTTTCTTGTGTTAATATACTCTCACAATGAGAATAGCTACTATAATTATCATGAGTATCAATGATTGAATTTTTTGGAATATTAAATCCTTACTGGATGATCTAGGTGAAATGAAGCCCCCAAGGGAATCATCTAACATTTCAAAGTCATCACAACTAAAGGGCTTGGTAAATATAAAATACACTTGTGGAAAGAGATCTAACATGATTATATTACTATTGTTTCCCCAACTTTAATCATTAAATTTTAATTGCAATCTAGGTTTACACATGTTAAGGAAAACTAAAACTGAAAAAAAAACCAATAGGCCTAATGCAAGCACAAATCTAGAAACCAGGTTCCAGGTATGCAACTGACAACAGGTATTAATATGTTATGGAAATCTCAGGTAGGTTTATGGAGGTCTGGGATGCCCCAAGGCATCTGAGTCCTATTAGGGATTTTTCTGAGAATTTAGTTTTCGAGGCACTAGTGACAAAAGCTAACTATGTGACAATGTGCAAACTCAGATTTTGAATTGATTCTAATTTTGTTTTGTAAGCTTTTAGATTGTGCAATGTGTTGTAACAACCTAAGGTTTTCAAACTTTACAAAAATGAAATGCAATTTATCCCAATTATGCAATGTTTCAAAAAATACATACAATTCATCTACAAATTTGATAATCTTCATTACTAAAATACAGCATTGTTTCATAAATTTGCAACCAATGAATTAAAATGACAACTTTCTTTAACATGCAATAACACTTTTCCAAAATTTCAAATCAAATATTTGCAAGTAGGATTAGACAAAGAATACAGAGATAGAGACCTATGCAAAAGTTATTTGAGCCACCTATAGCAGGAAAGAGGCACCCTAGGGCATCTGAGTCCTTGATAGGGGTTCAGAAAAATGAAAAATTGAATATTTATTAGATTGCTTATGGATTATATTTCTGGGTGCAAACAGGTTTGTCAGTGATTTTTTTTCCAAATTTTAGTCAATTTATGATTGTGAAATTGAAAATGCAAGTGTGCAAAAATGTTGAAAATGCTTGAACAATGAATGACAATGTTGAATGCAAGTTCAGATCTAAGATGCAATAATTGACTAATTCCAAGATGCAAAATGATGATTTTGATGCAATTTTGAAACAAAACTATGTACTTTTTTACTTTTTTGATCTAAATGAATGAAATGACCTAATGAATGCAATTTGAATGTAAATCTGATCTAAATGACTTAAACTAACCCTATTGCAACCTATGATGCAATATGTAATGCAATTTTTTAAACTTTTTACAATCTTTTATGATGCAAAAATGAAACCCTAAATGAACAATGCAAGACAATGCAATGTAAAACCTAGATCTAAGGTTGAATGAATGCAATTTTTAGAAGGTATATGATGTCTGTAGACATTGAAAAATGTCTCAAGCCTGCAAGCAACATTGTATCACTAATTCACCTTCTTTCTTGCATAATTAAATAATTTAAAATAATTTAATTAATTCACTTATCTTTACTCCTCTTTTGATTAATTTAAATAAATATCAATTTTATTTAAATTACGTCACTAATTATCCTTTTTCCATCTATAATTAAATAAATTCTTATTTATTTCTAATTTCCTCTATAATTAAATAATTATTGTAATTATTTAATCATTCATTAGCTTTTTCCCTCTATAATTAAATAAATCTTATTTATTTAATTATTTATCATTTACCTTCCTCCATAATTAAATAATTATTTCTAATTATTTAATTATTTATCGTTTCTCTCCACCCATTATTAAATAATTGTTTTTAATTATTTAATATTTCACACTCCACCTTTCTTCTATAATTAAATAATTATTTTAATTGTTTAATTATTCATTTTCCCTCCCTTAAATTAAATAATTATTGTCATTATTTAATTTATTCCTTCTTAGCTCCAAGCCCTAAATCTCAACTAATTTCTTGAGTTTTGCTCCATCCTTCCCATCCTTGTCCCTTCTCTTCTCAATTAATCTCATCCATTGATCATCATACCTCATCATTCAATCCTTGCCCTTGATTTGAATTAGGATTCCTATAAAATCAAGCCATCACCTTCATTCCAACCTGAACCACAATCTTTGATTTTTTGCTATCTTGAGATATAGTTATCTTGCATCAACATCAAGCTTATGAAATTCATTGCACAGTACAAATATGAGAACAAACAAAGCAAAATGGAGAAGAGCAATGGAGATGAATCAACTATGGCATAGAGATTGAGTATTATTGCTTCATTATTGTAATTTCTATTGTCATTTGTGCTCCATTGTTGGATTAGGGTCTTTATTATTTTTAATTAGATAGTTTTGTGGTTGTTGTCATTGATTCATGCTCTTTCTTGAATTCTACCCCAATCTACATTTGGTGAACCTAACGTGAACTAACCAATTTTTTTGAAAATTTTGAGAAATTTTGCTTTTCAGGAGTGTGATGCAGTTGTTTTGTGCAATGCCAAAATTGAGCCTTTAAATGTTGTAATCATTGTATTGTGTGATGCATGAAAGGTCTTCCACACTACATCTTTTGCCCAGAATGACGCATCTGATTGTTGTCTTACAAAAATCAAAATCATTCAACCATTGTTGCTTCAAATAATTTTATTGGCTATTGGTTATTATTCTACTATTCTAACAATCTTCTTACATCATTTGCACCATTAGATTTGTTGTTTCTTGTCAGATCTTTGTGTTCTTGGAGCTACAAGTTTTGTGTCGCAATTGTGCCCTAGAATGACATAATCATCTCATTGTGAGCCATAGTCACTATTCCCTATGCCACAGTTGTTGTTTTGTAATCCACATCTGTCACTTTTTGTGACACATTATAGTACCACATTTGAGCTTCTATGCATGGTATCCAACTATCATAGAAAAAAAGAGGGTACAAATCTAAGATTTTCATTTTTTTCTTTTATTAGGACAAAGGTTTTTGGTTACTAATATCTGATGTTCAACTTGTGGAAATCATTGGGAGAAGACCTTTTGATCTTATAGACACTTAAAAATGTCTTCAATGATATTATGCACTCGAATTAGGTATACTAACATCATTTTGTCTTGAAATCCATCATCTTTTTGCTTAATTAATTAAATTAGCCTAACTATTTAATTAATTACATCATTTTCATCTATTAATCTAATTAATCTAATTAGATGAATTCATCCCCTTTCATGCTAACACTTCATCCTGTTAAATTAAATAAATCAAACTATTTAATTTAAATCCCTAAATCTTCTTATTTAATTAAATAACCCTAAGGTATTTAATTAAATGTCATTCCACCTTTCCCCCATTCATTAAATCATTTTATTTAATGAATATCATCTAATTCTTCTAAATCCCCTAATTGCATAATTAATATTATCAATTATCAATTAAATCTAATTCCCCCCCACTTGCAAGGGAATATTTCTCCTTTGCACATTCATCCAAAAAAGGAATATTCCCATGGTTCCTTTACACAATTTAATTTAGTTTTAATTAACTAAATCATCCTTTTTTCCTCGCCCATGAGAATATTCCAAATAATATTCTCTCTCCTCACTCATATGAAAAAGGGGAATATTCCTTTTTCTCAACAAACTTACTTAGCTTCTTGAGCAAGTTAACTTGTGACCTCTTGTGCAAGTTAACTTATGACCTCTTGGACAAGTTGAAAGTGTGTTTGTTTGAAGGAATGTTAGCCCTTGATTAAATCTCATATTGCATTCTCACCCGTTGATGAGAATCCATGATCCATGCCTCCAATTTCCTCCATCCTTGACCATTGATTAGCTTTTTTGATTCAACCATTCAATTCTCATTTTCTCTCCTATAAATAAATCACTATTTGGAGACAAAGGGATCTATCTTTTAACATCAAAGTTATGCTGTTAAAATCACTGACACTGACACTCATATTTAGCACACATCTAGGATCTTTTAGTTTATTTTAATTGTATTAATTAGCTTTAAGCTACCATTAATAGCTTCCATGATCACATAATGCATCCATGTAGCATGTTTAATTAATTGGTGTTTGGATCTATTAGGTTAGAATCCATTTAGAATTATCTTAGCATTTTTATATCTTCATCATTTAGCATAAAATAATATTAAACTAACTTGCATCATGCTTATTTAGATTAAGATAATGTTTTCATACACATCTCACAATCATTCCATCAATTTTCTTCAATAAAATTGATTGGAACAAGCTCATTTATCCACGAGATTGGGAAAGGGTTGTCGTTCCACATCAACGCGACACCACTCCCACAACGAGATAAGTTTTGAATGGATTAGAGTAGACATTTAAACGCTTTCGTAGTCTAGAATGCTTAGTTTTGATAAATGTTTAGTTTAATTTTCATTTGAATGATCCTATTGAGATTCAATGTTATTGGCTTCGTTATGCTTTGATTCTTCATGGATCAAGCGTAATCGACCCATAATAATTCGTCCAATCACATTCTAGCGCTAGAAGGAGGGAAAACCAATCAAATTTAATCAATTTCTATCTTGAATTTCATTTTTTCTGAATTTTGCAAGATACAACGATGCTCAAAGGAATTTTAGTGATGCCTTTACTGGGCATCGCCATATAGCAACACTATTTTCATCTAAAACAATAATGCCTATTTAATATCTTGACACTGATTAAACTAAACTATGACGCTAATACTTTTTAGATGTATTGAAATTTGCAAATGACGACGCTCCTCAAATAGAGATGCTATCATCATCAATAGTTTCTCTGCAGAGCAATGCCCAAGTTCACCAAAGTCGCGCTATTATGAATAGCAATGCCCAACTCTGGTAAGAAAATTGACGATCATTTTTTAGAATGTGTTTTAATTTTTTCACTTCATCAGATTACTAACATGCCTCTAACATTGTTCTGGTTTTTAGACTAACAGGGTTTTACAAGTTGGACGATAAAAGGCAAAGTGAAAAAGCATTCTCATCTTTGAATCTTATAATTGTAACAAGTGTTTGACTCTTTTGGTGCAATTATAACTCATCTATCATGCTTTTCATTTTATGCCTTAGGACCACACTAATTTTCATTTGGGTTTAAAAAGAACGCTCAAACGAGACTAAAATTGAATTCTCACTTCATCATTTTACTTTGGGTTTAAAATTGGATAAAACAACTTAACATTTCATTTGGTGCATAAAATAAATTCATCTTAGCTTTAGGGGTTAAAATTAACGAGTGTTTTCTATGTTTTGATTTACATATTTGTTAGTGAATGAGTATGCAATTCTCTCGCGCCACTCGATGATCTTGAGAATCAGAAACATTCCTTAACACTTTGTATAATCACCTACATCTTTCAATTTGGATTAAAAATGAACCCCTTTGCTAGTGTAGGGAAAAGGCGTGGTGCGTGTTCTCTCCTTGTTTCATGCAAACTGGAATGATCGAACTAAAAACATACTTCCTTGCTATTGTTTATCTTTAGAGGGCCTA
This sequence comes from Sequoia sempervirens, assembly GCA_007258455.2. Classification (NCBI taxonomy): domain Eukaryota; kingdom Viridiplantae; phylum Streptophyta; class Pinopsida; order Cupressales; family Cupressaceae; genus Sequoia; species Sequoia sempervirens. The sequence goes on from VDFB02075321.1 coordinate 367,596,629, forward strand.
CCTCCCCGCTTTGAAAGGAGGGAACAACCCAAGCGGTAATGAGCTAAAGCTAAGCTCTTTCAAGTCACTATATAAAAATGTGTTTGAGACAAAAGTCATAAACAATAGGTGTGGATGTGTCATATCGACAAGTGTCACCCTTAGTATCCGTGTGATACGTTAAAATCTCTTCTTAGCAAGAGAATGGGAGGCCTCTTGATTCTCCATAATCTCAAGCTAATCTTGCCACATGTATGGCCACCTTGAATGAAAGCCCTTATTACGAACCAACTATTTAGAAGCCAAAAACCTTTATGCTTTTTGGTGTAGGAAAGGTCGTTCCAGAGCCACCCCACATTTTATTATTCAATTGTCGAAACAGGAAAATCCTTAGGATCTTTGGATCTTCAGAATTTGAGATATGGTGGTCCAAAGAAGTGTGTGCTGTGGAGGGGAGCAAATGTCACCAAATCTCTATCTGTTCACATTGTCTCAGTGTTTGGAGAAATCCAAGTGGAGATTTAGCAAGTAGTATCTTCTGAACCTAAGGTTGTAAATGATTGTGAGTTAGTTTAATACTTTGCTTGGTTCCAAAACATTACAAACAAACATTCACAATCTTCCTCAAACTTTCAAACACTTTGGTCTAAGTATGGATACCTTTTGAAATAGCCTTGATATTAATTCTTGTCCTAAGGATTTCTAAATATCTTGACTTATATCTCAATCCATATTTTCCAAAGTTAACATAAGCAAACTATGGCTTCAACTTCATCCTTTTCACAAAATGGATCTTTTGAAATTTATGATGTTTTTGACATAGACATCTAGTTTGAAAATAAAATCAAGACAAGTGTTTGTGGTAAAAAGAAACTCACTTAAGCAAGATAAATTGACACAATTGAACCCCACATGACTATTTGGAGACCGATCACTCTCGTTGAACAACCTAACCTTGAAGGTGATATCATTCAACCAAACTTTGAACACATTAACAAAGAACAAACCAATACAATTAGTAGTTTGAGAAGCTTCACTTTTGAAACAAAAGAAACACCCATTGAGTGGAGAAACACAACAAAAATATTAGACTAAGAAGAGGAACAAACTATTATTGTGGCTGGAAGGCACATATTACCACCACTCGCGTGGCATGCAAAATCAAAATCCTCAAAAGAAGTTCTGCAGGTTGTCACTTTAAACTTAGGAATCATAGTCCAAAAGCTATCAAAAGAAATATTTTAGCACTTTACCAAAATAGAAACTGGTTGGTAGCAAACTTTTATAAACATGCTTCAAGGAATAGTCCAGAATTGTATGCATTCTTTTAGAGTCAAAACCCTTATCTTTTTCATGATAATGCACTTATCTAAAACATTGGTTCTTTAGTATTTGAAAACTTTATAGGTATAGCATGTTTCTCACTACCTTGGTCTTATCAAACAAAGATTCACTCTAAGTCAACATTGGGTCAAACATTTCCTCCACCCCTCTGTCAGAATTTAATCCTTCACTTCACCAAACTTTGCAAAAAAATTGAATGCCCCAACACATTTTGACTTAAAACATCTATCAAACCAACCCCTAACTTAGCTACTTTTTATGTGAAATGAATCCTTTTCCATGCACTTAGTTAAGTTAGTTATCATCTTTGAACTAGTTTATCTTGAAGGTCGCGAGTCTACCCTAAAGATTTCAAAGTTCATCAACATCCTTTATCTAAACATAAAAATATCAAACTCAAGTCAAAAGTGTTGTTCCAAAACGTTTGCAAAGATCACTTCCCACATAACCCATATTTTCATCTCCCATTATCACCATTTCTCCAAAAAGACATAGAAAGTCCCTTTTACCTAGATTTTAGTCAACTAAAGAGTTCAAACATTACAAATCTCAACACAACTCTCCTAGAGGTGACCCAAAATTTATGGTAAAGACAAGATCACAACACAAGAGAATCATGGAGAAAAAAAAGTCACATTTACCTCAAGTGATCCAAATCCTCTAGAATTTGATCCAAGAAGTTAAGTTACCCCATCACAACAACCATCATCTCCATCAGGGCCATATGAGATTGAAGACATTACAAAAAATCCATTTAAACTTACTAGAGAGTAAATCATGGAACATCGGGCCTTGCAAAGTGTAGCTCCAATTTCCCCATCATTTGTGTTGTGCAGTTTTCGCACACATGCCCCGTTGAAGGCAGGGACCCTCTTTCGTTTCGGTTTTGGTTTCTTGGCCCTTTATTTTTTGAGGTTTTTTTTTATTTAGGCATGTGCTTAAATGTGTTTATTTTGATTGCCTAAGTGTTTCCCCAGGCTATTCATTGAAAATCCAAAGTTTTGGATAAATTTTGGGCTTTTGCCTTGATTCAGGACTTTCCACCCTGTTCGGATTTTCCCGAATCCTGCCTGATTTCCGGTTGGGTCCTGTGGTTCGAAGATTCTTGGTCTTCGCGGATTTCCGCATGGTCCGGATTTCACTGGATTTCGCCCTGTCGTTGACTTCCCGGGTTTTCTGACTATCCTGTCGATTGCATTAATGGCTTCATGTGTGCTTTGAAGGATGTATTTAACTTGATTTTTGAGGTCTTTTGTGCCATCATGTTTACTATTTGCCGTTGTTTGAGTTGAGGAGTGCTTTCTTGCGTTTGGTTGGCTTTGTTTTGGGATATTCAGGCAAATTGTGGATTTTAGTGAAGATTTCTCGTGCATTCCTGTGTCTATTCTTTGTGGATGCCATTGGGCTTCACATTTTCTACTTCTGAGATCAACTCCTATGTCACAATGGTATGTTTTTATTTCCCTTCCTTTGATTGAGAATTATGAATGGCGTGTTGATGTTATGAGAGCCGGTGGGACTTGAATTCTTGAATATTTGATTATTTCATGCTAGGGTTGTTTAGTATTGCATCATTTGTCATCTCCCAGGTGAGTTTTGAGCTCATTTATCTGTTTGCATTTCGATGAATCTTGCCTGAGAGTAATTAGTAAACCCTAGTGATGACTTAGCAGTTGAAACAATTAAATTCTAAGCTTGCCTGTGCGCTAATGGCAGATGAATAGGGTTTCAAACCTAGGGCAATGCCATGTTAGGTTATCTTGTCTTAAAATAGACCTAGAACGCAAAGAAAATCTATGAAAGGTCCATCCCTGGCTTGTCCTGAGTTAAACATGTCGAAATTCATGATTGATTTGGTGTCTGGGTAAAATCGTGACTCAGCGTTGCAGTCCGGGATAATCCACCCCTGTCAAATTTTATTCGCTATGATCTTTCAAAGTCGGTGAGATGTCATATCGATCACCCTGTATTTCGCTAAGAAGCCTTCCTAAGTTCATATTTGGTCGCTGAGACCTCACCCCGAAAGAAAGTCTCACCGACATACATTTCTTTATGCGCTTTTGACAAAACAAGCCTTGGTCGGCAAGAGGTCATAGCGGAATTCACTAGTTATACCGATACTCATTAGCTTCGTTGAAACATCCATCCTTCGGCGAGACCTTTCACCGAGCTCATTCCTCTTTCGTCGAGCTCTGTTCATCTCAGTCGCTGAGACCCTGCTAAGTCACCAAGACCTTTTGGCGAGATCACAACTCTTGTCGAGGCTTGCGCTTTCGGCGTGACTACCGGCAGCCGCTAGGACCTAATGGTGACCCTTTCCTTTCTTGGCAGGGTCAGATCTTCTATTGGCAAGACATTACGCGGTCGGCAAGACCTCTGGCTGAATTCAAAACCTATCGCTAGTCGCTGAGACATCGCAACTTCACTGAGACCTCATATCGAAAAACTTTGTTTGGCCAAAGTGTTTGCTCGCACCCTGAAATTTGGTGAGAAAAGATGGATTCGCCAAGACCTTACCCCAACTCCCCTTTGGTCATACCGATATGTTTGCTATACCACCGTTCGGTAAGACATGCCCCACTCGGTGTGACTTCTTTCCAAATGAATTTGTTTGGCTGAAGTGAAAACTTCGTTCCCAGAATCTACATTGGTTCAAAGTTTTTCCTTATCCACGAACTTCTATCGAGCCCGGATTTCTTCGAAATCTGGCGCCTCTCTGATTCCCCAAAGTTCCTCTTTGGCTCGTTCTTTGCGGAAATCCGTCCCTCACAGAATTTCCCGAAATCTGATGAAGTATAAAGGAACATGAGATAATTGGATTTGTTTATGATTTGTGATACATTTAATGATTATTTCATGTCATATTTGGATCTCCCATGTGGTTTATTGATGAAAAATGATCAGATTTAATTGTTAGTAGGTGTTTTATTGATTATTCCGCTAGAATCCTTTTGGCCCAGAATTTTCCGAAATTCCTCTCTGGCTCATAATCCTCAGATGGTTCTGAAACCCGAAGTTTAGTAAGATCATTTTAAATGAGATTTAATGAAACCTTGACTATATGAGATGTATTCTAACGGTGTTTTGATGAATTGACCTGGCTTTCCTGTGGTTTTTACTATGACTCCCATGTTGAGTGTAGGCTGAATTTGGCAAGGCAGTAGCTGGTTCCTCAATGTCTGATGCAGAGAGGATTAAAATGGACATTAAGAGCAAGGTCCCTGAGAGAAAAATCACTTTCGTCTGGTTATAAGTCATTGATACAAATGTTGGCCTTTGGGACTATGAGGAGTTTAAAGGAAGAATGGTGGCTAAGGATCCTCCTTTGGTGAATAGAAGGATGATGGATACATGCTTGTCTCATGTAGCCCCTTCTACGGTGCAGTGTTATGAGTTGGTCCTTGAGTGCACTAGGCACTATGATCAGGACACACAGAGGATTATTGGTCCTCAAGGGAGAATTATTGCGAATCTCAACCCGGTCTCCATTGCCCAAACCTTTGATATGCTAGACTGGTCTCATGTGGTGGGATTCACCATTGAGGCAGCTCAGGAGTTCTACAATGAACAAATTGTGAAATCACAACAGCTTATCAATTTCTGGCTGGAGAAGCCCAAGTCTCACTATTCTAAATTTCCCAAGCAGCTATTCAGAGCAAAATTCAAGGAGTACTATGATGCCATCACGTTTCTTAGCAGGGTGGTTGAATTGAAGAGTGCTGGTACATTTGAAAATTGGATGTACCATGCGATTGTAAGGATGGAACAAGAGAAAGTTAACTACCATTGGGCAGGGGTCATTAGCCAAGTAATTCACAAGCAGTTATCCAATGTGTTGAGAACCAAGACATTCACAATGACTTCATATTTGGTCTATGCACTTACAAGATTCCACCCCTATAGGGGATTGGATACAAAGGGAATTTTCGGACAGGATATCATCTATGAAGTTTTCCCTCAATTGTATTTAGGAAGCTCAGACTATAGGAGGGAAAATGATGCATTTACCATGTATATCACCATAATAATTTAGGAGGCACAACATGTCAGGATCTCAGACCAAGCCAAAGAACTCATCAAAAAATATGGGGCATGGTTTATTCAGTTCCCAACTTTCTCCTACATTCGGATTGATGGCTGCCAAAGGGCCCCGTAAAGACTTCCAAGGTATCCCACTGATCACATTATATTGTTGGAAGTAACTAGGGAGATCTGTGACTTTGATGCCATTGTCAAGAAAGACAAACACAAGACAGGGTTTGGTGGAGATTTTCCCCTAAGGATTGGCATTGGAGAAGCGTGTCCTTCCATTATTTCTGCCCAGGCTTCAAAGGAAGAAATGAGTACCCTCGGTCTGCCTTTTCATTCTAAGATATTAAGGTTTGATATTACAGGAGAGGTCCAAAAGAAGGCTAGTAAAGAGTATTTCCACAAGGTGAATTTGGAGGACTACTAGGCCAACTACAGTGATGAATTTGAGGTCAGGAAGGGGAAATTCTCCTAGCTTCCAGTTGATTCAGTTCGGTTGTATAATGTAAAGGCAGTTCCCGATCAATTGGAGGACGATGGAAACTTGATCTAGGATCATGCCTATGAGGCCATAAAAGATAGACCAATTGGTGATGTGGATTGGTTAGAGGAGGAAAAGACAGAATTGAAACAACTAATGGATCCAGTTATCAAATTTACTAGGATGTGGTTGAAACATAAGCTGTGGGAGTTGGAAAATAATGGTGTACAGTGCACCTATGCACTAATGGGATATTCGGATCCCCACTCCACCTCTGAAGAATCTATCGAGTAGGATCCCAAGGGAAAGGGTAAGTTGGATTCTCCATTCAAAATCAAGATAAAAGGTGTTCAAGAAACAGAGGCCCAGGAGACAAAAAGGCAACGAAAGCCAAAGGCCAAGAAGAGGACAAGGACTAAGAGGACTGAACAAAAAGAGACTCAAAATCAGGGTCCTGAGGTTGATGTGTCAGTGCCCAAGAGGAGAAGAATCATAAAATTGTCAGAAAAGGCAAGCTCCAAGGCTGGGGAGGAAGAAGTGGCCCCACCAGTGATAAATGTTGAAAGTTCAGAGGAGAAGGCCAAGGTGTATGCAAGGAGGTCTAGGAATCCTTCTCCCAGAGATAGTATTCCTAGGGCAGATCTCCCTCCGGTGGTTTCTTATGAGGAGCAATATGATGATGTGCCTTCCACTCATGAAGCTCAAGGTAAACCTAGTGAGTCAGAGGATGTTGAATATCATCCATATACTGAAGGAGAGGAGTTTTATGAAGGTGATCTTCATGGGGTAGAGGCAGAAATTGAAAAGATAATGTAGTCCCTTATGGTTGCATATGCGGATTCCCCTGTTAGAACTGAAGAAGTCCCTCTAGGAGAGGAGGAAACAGTGAAGGTTCCCTCGCCTATGCATGAGGAGAAACAAGTTGAAGAGAAAGAAAGTAAGACAGATGAGACTCCTGAGAAATAAAATTTGGGAGAGGAGATAGCATGAGATCAACGAGAAGAAATGGGGTGGAGCCATGTGCAATTGGAGCCCACTGTTCCTGGTTGGATGGACAAGGAGATAAAGAGAAAGCAAGTTGTTGTGGAAGATAGTCCACTGAATTGGGATGCACTACTAGCCACAATTGGAAAGGATAAAAGTAAGAACAGAGCTAGGGTGATCTCGAGGATTGAAAGGGATGAGGCTCATGATAGGGTGGTTCACATTTCCACCCCTTCTCCAGATAAAAATAGAGATGATGTGGTTGGCAAGGATTACAATATTCAGACTTTCAATCTAGGGCCTACATCAGTCGAGCAAGACATTGAAAATTATGAGGGGTCTAGTGCAGTTATTGTGGATAGATTGAGGAAGGAAATGAAGACCAAGCAGGAGCTAAAGAAAGAAAATAAAAATCTCAAGAAATGCTTGGAAGACTTAATGAAACCACTACAGTCCATTAACACTTCTTCCTCTGCTGCAAATCCTCTACCTCAAGAGACCATCACCGAGCTAGAAAAGATGAAAGCTTCCACTGTTGCCACTACGAATTGGTTGAAAGGAGTCCAAATAAAGGGTGATAAAGCTATTAAGGAAATTATGTCAACTAGGAAGGATGCTATCATGGCAACTGAGTGGTTGAAGAAGGTGTCGGCACAGGATAAAGAAGATACAGATTTCCTTCTGCAGAAAACTAGAACTATAATGGAGTACACCCGGGACAGGTTGGTAAGTGACAAAATCCATCCTTCTTCTAGAGCTTCCGAACCATGGGAATGGTATGAGGCATTGCAGATCAGGCATAAGGTATTGAAGAAAATTTATAAGCAAAGGAAGCAGATTGATGATACCCTAGCTGGTGTCTACAATGGATCCATTGCCTTCTTTGAAATTATGATGGGAAGAAGGAAGATCGCGCCCAAGTACTTGAGCTTGGAACAATTGAGGAAATGGTGGCATGACGTCTACGCACCACTTGAGGATGGTTATGTTTCTGAGCACCAGTTGGATGATGCAGCCACCTACCTTGTAGTTATTGATAAGTACCTAACATATAAGACAAATTGGGATAGGTCGGTCAAACGGTCAAGAGAAGAGATTATGTCTATTGAGAATCGACTTAGGGTTCTGCCCCTGCCACCAGTAGCCGACTTGGATGGGGCATTCTTGAAAGTACATGAAGAGCTAGATCGGAATCAGGATAAAAGGGAAGGGAGCTAATGATAGGTTGCAATGTGATTTGTGCTTCCCTATTATCTTCCCGCGCATTGGTCTGAACTGCATTGCGGATCCTAGGCAGAATTGGATGGAACGGGCATTTAATGCTTATTTTACCGACCGTGGGTTTCTCTTGACCGAGTTGTTGTGCCATTAATGTTGCAGGCTCTTGCTTCGCTGATGGGTTTTATGGGGGATTCTATATATTGGGCATTTCGCCTCATTTGTAAGGGCTAGATAGTTAGAATTTGTAATTAAAAGATAGAAGTAGAATAGAGAAGAGATAGTTAGAAGCAAGTTAGCAAGTAGGTATTCTCAAGAAAATATTGTAACAGAAATCTAGAATTGTTGCTACAGTGGATAATTCGGATGCAAGTAATGACATTGTGATTTGGTGCCATATTTGTATTCTCTTGTCTTCTATGGTTCTTGTTATTCCATCTTTAAAATTGCTTTGAGGAAGTTAACATTTAGATTAGATTTGATTCAATAATGTTTGTGATTTGATACTTGAATGTTGTAGCAATCCTTTAGTCCATACTTTTTGCAACCAACTGATTGTTAGTTGCTTTGCAAAGTTAGCCTAGACTTCATATTCCATGTGCTTAGTTCGATTGTGAGGATTTTTTCATTTCAACTACAAAAAGGGTTGTCGAATGAATGTTCATGATTTGAAAATCTTAACACCTTAGAATATTGCATTGTTTTCTATAAGATTGCAGATTTATCTGGGTCAAGTAGAGATTAGTTTTTAAGGATTGGTCCATTTCAGTGTTTGTCATTTGCATTGTTAATCTTAGGAGTAATATTAGATTTAGAAATCTCTTTGAAACCCTTATCTTTTCTATTTCTTTGATTATTGGGTTAGAACTAGGATCGAAGTATCATCATATTGTTAAATCTAATAAGTCAAGATTCAGCGTTTTGCTTGTAGTAAGGTCCCACTGTGATTACCAACATTTTCACATTTTATCACTGAGTTGTTCATGCATTGTCAAGACCTGACATTAGAGACCTTGGGGTTATCTCTTGAGGCTTGCTGATAGAGATTTACCTTTCAAGTGAGATAGGATATTATATTATGTTTGAGTTGTTGTTGTGCATAAAACACCATCAATAGATTGGCGCTAGAAGGAGGGCCTGAACAAGCAAGCTGGATTGATTTTTGAATGCCATCTCTCCTAAGAGATTCAAAAAAGGACAAGATCCGTTCCAGGAAAGGAAGAATTTCAGGAATTACTAGACCCTGCTAGGTCAAGAAGGACCAACAAAAGGGGAGAATCATCATCATCCTATCCACCCCCCACAACTCCATCATCCCCATCTTCATCAGGTTCATTTGAGTATGAGGGCACTCCCAATCCATGACCTCAGCCGGTCATAAATCAGCCATTACCACCCCCACCTCCACCAATGGCTTTCTTAGCAACCAACCCATCTCCATTGATTTTTTCCGCTTACAATGTCATGCCCAAAAACCCTGAGCACTTTTGTTCAAAATTCCATGTCAATGATCCCAATAGAACTGCTAAGGAACACATCAAGATCTTTCAGACTGGCCTTAAGGATAGAGGGATAAACCATGAGGATGTAGCATGTAGGATATTTCCTTATTCATTAGGAGAAGATGCATTCTATTGGGACAACCATTTACCGGTTGGATCTATCCAACATTGGACTGAGCTAGAGGCTGCCTTTTTGTAGAAGTTTTGAATTCCCATTAGTTCCAATGAGCTTTACCGTCAGTTCACCAATGTGAAAAGGGAGGTCAATGAGCCTATAGGATCTTTCAACAATAGGTTTCATCGTGCTTATACCAGATTACATACCCCTTATGTTGTCGATGAGCCCATTGCTCTAGAAGTTTATTATGAGGGACTTGATAGTTTGACAGCTACCTTTATGAAGTGGAGTAATAACCCACCTGCTAGTCTACTCGATGCATATGGAGAGGCTGTGAAAGTTAGCACTAATCTAAGGCAACACCTGTCTAGGCCTTTACCCTCATTAGGACCCATTGCTCACCCTGGACAAGTTCTAGCTCTCAACGAAGCTCTAGCAAACCATACTCCAATCATGAATCCAATACCCCAGCTGCCTTTGGTCCCTCACCCAGGACTTCCTGTGGGAAAAGTGTTATCTATGATGAGTTACCCTCAACAAAGTGTGAATCAAACCCTACATATCCAGCCTCAGACTAGTTATCCTTCATACCTGTAGAATTCTGAAGTCTTGAACCAATCGCTAAATGCCAATGCTGCAGTAGGGTATTCCCAAAATAATGCGTGTCAACCTTCATACAGTAATCCTGACAAGAAGAGACTGGATGAATTGTCTAAGCAAATAAAGAAGCTGAATATGGAGGTGACTTACTTGAGAAACTAGAATAGTCAGTTGCAGGCTACTCAAAGGAATATGCAATCCAATAAGAACAAAGAGAATCCACAATGACAGAACTTTGATAGAGGGCAACGTCATGATTGAGGATACAATAATGAAAGGGGATACAACAATGACAGAGGATATAACAAGGACAGAGGTTACAACAATGAAAGGGGGTATACCAATGACAGGGGATTTAATAATGGCAGAGGGTATAATAATGATAGAAGACAAAACTATGATAAGGGACAATCCTCAGGTCAGAACTTTGACAGAGCACCAGGTGGTGGACAAGGATTCGATAGAAGGCGACAGTCAGGACAAAACAGGACTTGGAACATAGGTCCCAACAATGGAGGAGTCCCTACCCCATTGGATCAACCAGTTAGTCAACCTGTCAATCAGTCTGCCAATCAACCAGTTAATCAAGAAAAGCCTCCTGGCGATGTATATCTAGCTGAGGCTACCTTATCAGGGTGGTGTAGGCTCCACAAGACCAATCGGCATTCTAAACAACAACCTCGATCTTTCAGTATGAAGTGGAGAACAATGCAAGCGGTCAAGAAATAGTACCTTCTATCCCTTATGATTCGCCAGTGTTGGTATTGAATCATGCTCCTTTTCCACAAAGTGGGGAGAATGTACCTGAAGAGGAATCTGACCAGTTGGAGGAAGAGGCAGACCAGGTGTGCAATGGGGATGAAATGACAGTTATTTGACAAGAATCAAATGAATGATAATGGTCCTAGAGATGAAGGACAAGCTTATGTCAAAGAGGAAGCTTACATTGAGGAAGTGCAGACCTTCCAGAGACCGGTCAGGAAGTATGACTTGAAGGAGTTGCCACACAGGTGCCCACAGGCTGGAGGCCCCTTTACTAATTCCATTCCACCAAATAATTTCAACACGCCTCTAGACCCTAATGCTAGCAATAATCCATCACTACCTCAGGTGTCCCAACAATATTTATCTCAAGAACCAGGACATGCTGATGTACCAAAAGGAAGAAATGTTGATGCAAATAAAGAAAAGATGGTGGAATACCCGAGGGAGACTCCTACTAATTTGAATGAAGAACAATTGGCCACGTATGTTGCCGAAGAACTCTGAAAATTGAAGGTAAATCTATCTGCATTCGAGTTATTAAGAGTTTCATCCATTAGGAATGCAGTCTTAGGATCTTACAATGCAAATTCCATGTTACATGATAAATCAGTTAGCGAGAATGTTAATAGAGTATCTAGTTCTCAGTCAATAGGAAAGAAAAATCAAACCCATAATCAAGTCCATATGCCCCTTGGGGATGCTGGGAAAGAAAGGGACAAATCTCAACTTTCTCAAGTAGATACTCCCTTAACTCTATTTCAAGGGAAGACAGACACACCCCCCTTCTTGATTTCTATTAGAATATTTGGTAAGAATCTGCATAATATTTGCTGGATTTTGGTGCCTCAACCAATGTGATGCATTTTGGTGTATGCCAAACTATGGGAATTACTCCTATTGACTCACAAAAGAAAGTCACACAACTGGATCGAACTGAAGTCAATGTTGTGGGAGAATTAAATATGATTCATATGCAGATTGCTTCTAATCCTAGGATTCAGCAGGTTATCAATATACAAGTGGCTGACATACCTGATGCATATGGCCTAATCCTAGGGAGAGACTTTACCAGGGCCTTGAATGGATATGTCTCTACTAATCACTCCCATATGTGGCTTCCCTGGAAGGGAGTGTCAAACCAGAGTAGAATTGAAAGAGAACCCAAAATGAAGTATATGATTACATAATATCAAAAAACTTCTACTGAGATTCTGGTATCAGAAGTTAGTATGGGTAACTATATGCTTGCTGCTCCTCTTGAAGGGCCAGATATGGAGGAAGTTCTTATGTTCCACACAGAACCTGTTGACCTTGCAGTAGAATCCAGTGGTATTGAAGTCCTGATTGAACCGGCTGAAGATGATAGTGGTCTGGAAGATAGTCAGCTGGCTTTGCTGGATAATTTTCAAGAGTTCATTCAGAAGTACATTGAAGATCAAGTTCAGCTGGGAAGAAGGATGAACTTTGGAGAGCTACTCTTACCCAATTGGTGCAAAGTGCATAATGCTTCCCATTCAGAACTAGACTGTTGCTTATGCCAGGCTGCAGTGGAACAAATACAGGAACGTATCAACCCCACTCCTGTAGCCAAAATTGATATCCTGAATGTCCAAGAAGATCCTAAAGGGAAAAGAGTGATGCCTTCTAAAAGGCCATCCGACAGTAACAATGTAAGTGAAAAGGCAGGAAAATTTGTAGTTGCTGATTGTTGGACTTTGAGGTTCGATGGGTCCAAATCCAAGAATGGAGCCGGGGCAGGCTTCGAGTTAATTAGTCCGAGAGGTAAGACATTTTTTGCCGCTCACAGGCTTCAATTTCATTGTATGAATAATGTAGCCGAATATGAGGCCTTGGTGCATGGGTTGTTAATGGCATTAAAGAAGAAAGTTAAAATCTTGCAAGTTTTTGGAGATTCTGAGTTAGTGGTCAAGCAAGTTAGGAGATAGTACTCTTGTCATGACCGGAGAATGACTAACTATAGACATAGAGTGTGGGACCTCATTGAAGGACTTGATGCCTTCAACATTCAGCTGATTCCATGAAATAAGAACCAGAAAACCGACTCTCTTGCTTAGGCAGCTAGTACCTTGCAGCCTCTTTCTCTTGCCGGACTAAAGAAGTTTACTATGGAGTTGACATCAGTACCCTCAGTACCTAATAGTATCACCAACTTCCAGGTATTTGAGGATGATAAGCATATCTTAGATTTTATTACTAGTACTGATGTCTTTGCTGCTCAAATCATTGACAAAACTGAGCTCCAAGAAGCTGAGTTGGACTTGGAAGGGGTAATTAACCTGAAGACCAACACAATTCCCAGGGGATGGTGCAACTAGAGAGGATCTTTGATTTGGACAAGGTTAAGGATCAAGAACAAGATGCCAGGAAAGAGTCCATTAGTGGACAATGTGACAAGTATAATATGGGAACTTAGGAGGATGTCAAAAATGTTCTCATTGGAAAAGTGTGCACTCCAGAAGAAAGACAAGGAATCATTGGTGCATTACATAGATATCCAGATGTGATAGCCTGGAGTTATGAAGACCTAAAGACTTATGATACATCAATCATAACCCATACTATCCCTCTCAATCCAGGAGTAAATCCTTTCAGACAGAGGTAAAGGCCCATCAATGCTTTACTAGAGCCCATAATACAGAAGGAAGTGCAGAAACTATTGTTTGCAAGGATAATATTTCCGGTCAGACACTCTACTTGGGTTGCAAACTTGGTGCCAATATGAAAGAAAAATGGTGAAATCAGACTATGTGTAGATTTCAGAAACCTGAACAGAGCCTCAGAGAAATACAATTATCCAGTACCCTCACTAGATGAAGTGCTCCAGGTTGTCAATGGATCTCAGATGATGTCCTTCTTGGATGGTTATTCGGGATACAATCAGTTCATGGTGCAGTATGAGGACAAGCACAAGACTGCTTTTACCACCAAGTGGGGAACTTTTTCCTATAGAAGGATGCCTTTTGGCTTAATTAATGTTGGAGCCACATTCCAAAGAGCGATGGATATTTCCTTTAAAGACATCATTGGAAAATGCATAATCATCTATATGGATGATCTAACTGTCTTTTCCCAGAAGAGAGGTGATCATATCTCGGATTTATGCAAAGTTTTTCAGAAATGTAGAGAGTTTGGGATATCTCTCAACCCAAAGAAATGCATCTTTGGAGTGGCAAAAGGTAAATTGCTGGGGCATGTTCTCTCTAAAAAGGGGATTTCCATTGATCCAAGATGTATAAAAGTCATTCTTAAGATTCCACCGCTTGCTAGTAAAAAGGAAATGAAATCATTCTTTGGTAAGATCAACTTTGTGAGGAAGTTCATCACTGGGTTCACAGAAATAGTTAAACCACTGAATACGATGTTGAAGCAAGAGGCTAAAATCGAATGGAATGCAGAGGAAAAGGAGGCATTCACAGAGATAAAGAGGGCTATTGTTGAAGCCCCTATTTTGGTAAGTCCAGACTATGCTAAACCGTTCTATGTATATTCATTTGCCTCTGATCATTCCTGTGCTGCCATGTTGACTCAAAAGTTGAATCAAGGAAATGAACATCCCATAGTGTTCATGAGTGCACCATTGAAGGATGCGGAGCTAAGATATCCAAGCATGGAAAAGAAGGTTTATGCCTTGGTTAGAGCAGTAAAGAAATTCAGGCATTATATCCTCAAAAACAAAATCTTTGCAATAGTTCCTGATCCTTTGGTTAAGCTGCTACTGATGCAGAACAAGCTAGGGGAATGCAGAGTCAAGTGGGTAACCATGCTACAAGAATATGATATTGAGATTCAACCCATGAAGTTGGTAAGAGGGCAAGGACTCACACAGAAAATGGCAGAAACAGGCCCTGATCTTACAACCCAGAGTTATAATTTAAAGGATGTCTCTCCGGGAGAATGGTACGATGATATTGTTCATTACCTCCTGACCCAGAGATGCCCTGATCATCTTAATTCGGTACAAAGAAGGGAATTGCGCTTAAAGAGTGACAGTTTCATGTTGAAAGGAGTTGTCTTATACAAGAAAAACCATGAAGGTGTTTATTTGAGGTGCTTAGGGAGGGCAGAGTCTGAAAGAGTGATGGTGGAGTTTTATGATAGATACGGTACAGGCCATGGATCAGCACCTTCTACAGCGAACCGGATTCTGAGAGCTGGTTACTATTGGCCTACACTGTTCAAGGATACACACAACCATGTCAGGACATGCCATGTGTGTCATACTGCAACTACCAGAGAGAAGTATGCCGCACTCCCACTCCAGCCGGTCTTCGAGGTAAAACCCTTTGCACAATGGGGAATGGACTTCATAGGTCCAATCAATCTGCCTTCCTCTGCTAGTCATAGGTATATCCTTACCATTACATATTATTTTACATGATAGACCGAAGCTCTTGCTTGCAAGCAATGCACTTCTGAGGTAGTAATTAACTTCCTTGAATCAGGTATTCTTAATCATTTTGGATGTCCAATTTCTTTAGTCTGTGATAATGGTCCTGTGTTTTCATCTTTGAAGTTTTCTAATTGGGCTTTTGACCATGGGGTTATAATCAAATTTGCATCTAACTATTACCCTCAGGGCAATGGGTTAGCTGAGTCATCCAAAAAAAATCTCCTGACTGTCATTCGTAAATTGTTAGAAAGAAACCCGAAGGATTGGCATACCCAGCTCAGATTTTCTCTTTGGGCAGATCGCACCAAACATAAGACTTCCATAGGAATATCGCCCTATCACCTGGTTTATGGATTAGAGCCTGTGTTTCCCATTCAATTGAAAATTCCTACCCTTTAGTTCATTAATGAATATTATGATGAGGGAGATAAACGTGAGGCTAGACTTGCAGAACTGTCACACCTTGAAGAAAAGAGGGACGAAGCCCTGGAAAAATTTGCTAAACACCAAGGGGTAGTCAAAAGATGGTTTGATAAAAGAGCCAAGGTTAAAGCTTTTAGAATTTCTGACTTGGTTCTTTATTGGGATAAAGCCCATGACCGTAAGGGAGAGCATGGAAAATTTGATAAACTTTGGCTCAGTCCTTACCAGATCTCAGAAATTCTGGGAGATAATGTTTTTCGTTTGAAAACTCTCACTGGAGAGGATATCCCACTACCTGTCAATGGGTAGTATCTAAAGCATTATTTCCAGTCTTGAGCTGTTTTCAACTCTTGTCTTGTATATAGTTAGATTAAGTTTCCCTTTCTACTTTTCTTTTTGGGTTGCTTTTGGGTTTGCTTTTGGTTTGTTTTGTTTTGCTCTGCTCTTGCTTTGGGGGTTTCTCTATTTTCACCTGGATGTGTTGCACCTGCATGGAAAATTTATTTTCTCTGGAATTGTTCTAATTATTTCGTTGGTGAACTCTAGCCTTGCATCTTGAAAGGATGGTTGAAGTCTCCGCTATTGCCAACAGTCTTAATGTTAGATTTATAGAAGATTGGTCATTGGTTTTTATTTGACTTTGAAGTATTATGAAAATCTTATATCTATCATATATCTTAAGAATCCTGATGTTCCTATAGGAATCTTTGCGAAGTTTTGTCAAGTGAAAAATCTTATTTTTGCTTCAGCGCCACTGTGGTTATCAGCCCTGAGTGTGAGCTTCATTGTTCACAGGTTGAAATGAAAGTGACATAAAGAATATCAAAAGAAGGAAAAATGAAATATTGAATATCAAAAGAATAAATTCAACTTATTAGGGGTACCTGAATATCTCTACCGGGGCTATGGACGCCAAGCTGGCAGTAGAGCTATGTTCAGGAGAGTCACATCGATAACCTTGTCTGGGCTATGGATGCCTGACTGGCAGCGAGGCCCTATCCAGGTTTCTTTTGAAGTTAGAATCCTTACGTAGCCTGACTTGACTGAACTTGGTTTCTGTAGTAACTTAAGGAGGGAAATGAACTCATGTGCACACACTTAGATTTTCAGTTTATGGAAGGTTTGGTCTATTCTTTGGTTCTGATTCTTTCAATCTTTGCATTCTGACTTGTTTGTTTGATGGATAGATTAAAACCAGAGATTCTGGGTTCTTGATTCTTGTTCATCATCAAATGCTCTGGAGCATTTTCCCAGCAGAAGTCACCATTTGTTGTGCAGTCTTCGCACACATGCCCCACTGAAGGTAGGGACCCTCTTTCATTTCATTTTTAGTTTCTTGGCCCTTTCTTTTTTGAGGTTTTGTCTGATTTAGGCATGTGCTTAAATGCGTTTATTTTGATTGCCTAAGTGTTTCCCCAGGCTATTCATTGAAAATCCTAAGTTCTAAATAAATTTTGGGCTTTTGCCCTAATTCGGGACTTTCCACCCTGGTCGAATTTTCCCGAATCCTGCCTGATTTCTGATTGGGTCCTGTGGTTCAGAGATTCTTGGTCTTCACAGATTTCTGTATGGTCTGGATTTCTTCAGATTCCGCCCTGTCGTTGACTTCCCAGGTTTTATGACTGTCCTATCAATTGCATTAATGGCTTCGTGCGTACTTTGAAGGATGTATTTAACTTGATTTTTGAGGTCTTTTGTGCCATCATGTTTACTATTTTCTGTTGTTTGAGTTGAGGAGTGATTTCTTGCGTTTGGTTGGCTTTGTTTTGGGATATTTGGGCAAATTGTGGATTTTAGTGATGATTTCTTGTGCATTCCTACATCTGTTCTTTGTGGATGCCATTGGGCTTCGTATTTGCTGCTTCTGAGATCGACTCCTATGTCACAATGGTATGTTTTTATTTCCCTTCCTTTAATTGAGAATTATGAATGGCGTGTTGATGTTATGAGAGCCGGTGGGACTTGAATTCCTGAATATTTAATTATTTCATGCTAGGGTTGTTTAGTATTGCATTATTTGTCATCTCCCAGGTGAGTTTTGAGCTCATTTATCTATTTGCATTTCGTTGAATCTTTCCTGAGAGTAATTAGTAAACCCTAGTGATGACTTAGTAGTTGAAACAATTAAATTCTGAGCTTGCCTGTGCGCTAATGGTGGATGAATAGGGTTTCAAACCTAGGGCAATTCCATGTCAGGTTATCTCGTCTTAAAATAGACCTAGAACCCAAAAAAAATCTATGAAAGGTCCATCCCTGGCTTGTCCTAATTTAAACATGTCAAAATTCATGATTGATTTGGTGTCTAGGTAAAATTGTGACTCAGCGTCGCAGTCCGGGATAATCCACCCCTGCTGAATTTTATTCACTGTGACCTTTCAAAGTCAATGAGATGTCATATCGATCACCCTGTATTACGTTGTGAAGCCTTCCTAAGTTCATATTTGGTCGCCGAGACCTCACCCCGAAAGAAAGTCTCTCATCGACATACATTTCTTTATGCGCTTTTGGCAAAACAAGCCTTGGTCGGCAGAGGTCATAGCGGAATTCACTAGTTATACCGATACTCATTAGCTTCTCTGAAACATCCATCCTTCAGCGAGATATTTCACCAAGCTCATTCTACTTTCATCGAGCTCTGTTCATCTCAGTCGCTGAGACCCTGCTAAGTCACCAAGACCTTTTGGCAAGATCACAACTCTTGCCGAGGCTTGCACTTTCGGCATGACTACCGGCGGTCGCCAGGACCTAATGGCGACCCCTTCCTTTCTTGGCGGGCTTAGATATTCTATCGGTGAGACATTACACGGTCGACAAGACCTCTGACTGAATTCAAAACCTATCGCTAGTTGCCGAGACATCGCAACTTCGCTGAGACCTCATATCGAAAAACTTTGTCTGGCCGAAGTGTTTGCTCGAACCCTGAAAGTCAGTGAGACAAGATGGATTTTCCAAGACCTTACCCCGACTCCCTTTGGTCATACCGATATGTTTACTATACCACTATTCGGCAAGACATGCCCCACTCGGTGTGACTTCTTTCCTAATGAATTTGTTTGGCCGAAGTGAAACCTTCGTTCCCGAAATCTGCGTTGGTTCAGAGTTTTTCCTTATCCGTGGACTTCCGTCGAGCCTGGATTTCTCTGAAATTCGGCACCTCTTTGATTCCCCGAAGTTCCTCTTTGGCTCATTCTTCACGGAAATCCGTCCCTCACAGATTTTCCCGAAATATAATGAAGTATAAAGGAACGTGAGATTATTGGATTTGTTTAT
>VDFB02075321.1:367615852-367637796 GCA_007258455.2 Sequoia sempervirens
GTAGTCTTCTTGAGGTGCTCAATAATATTGAATGATGAAGCATTTACCTTCTGCTATTTTTTTATGACAGCAACTTCATTTTACCTCTGCAAAGGCTGAGAATGCATTTTTAGTTGCTCCTTGCTGGGTATCTCCTACCCTCTCTAAAGAATCTACATTCTAGGTTGCGTGGCAGCGTTAACATCTGATGAAACAGGTTGCTTACTAACTGCAAGCTGCTGCTGTGAATTTTCAGCTTGTTGTCCTGAGTCCATAGCCTATTTTTTAGATCTGGTATTAGCTGAAATAGGAGAACTTTGCTAGTCTTGGCCATTCACACCACATAATTCAGAGCTCTGCCAGTTCGGCAAGGTAACTTCTAAGTTATCTTGTTGTTCTTGATTCTGATATGCAACATGTTTTGAAGCAGCATATATATTCTACACCATTAAAGCTTGATTTCTCACTCCGTTGGCACACGTCGATTGGTTGTGGGGCTGATTGCACGGATAACACCAATCACAATCTTGGGCAACATTATTTTGCAGCACAAGTTCCTTTGACGAACTGGCTGCATTCGGGTTGTATGGTTGGAATCGCCTAGGGTTGAAATTTCTCCATTGGGCTTGATAGTCGTTTTGGAAAGCGGGTCTATTTTGCTGGTTCTGCTGATAAGGGGCTTGATAAGGCTTGTGTTCTTGACCAACCTATTTTTTAATAGTCACAAGATCATTCCCAAAAGTCTTTAATATGCTTTTAAGTTCCTGCATCTCTGGATTTGGGGCTGTAGTAGTAACCTCTTGGGCTATACCATGATATCCTATCACTGGAACAGGCAGAACAGCAGCCAAGGGAGGTATAGCAGTAGGAATAAGTGGTTGTATTTCTAGAAATAAAGGCATAGGAGGTCTAGGAGCTATGTCTCTGGCTTGAATGAGGTAATTTTTAGCGTTAATGGCAATATTATAAGCATTAAGAAGCATTAGACCACCCATAGACTGAGTCATAACAACAATCTTACTATTTAAAGCTTTTAAATAAAATAGAAATGCATGTGCTGGTAAGGGTTTTACCGTTGCAGGAATCCTATCCCAAGTCCTTTGAAATCTGTAATTGAAATCCTCCAAGTGTTTGTGTGGTGCCCTTTGAATGGTGCTCAACTGCTCTAATAAAGATAAATTGTCAGATTTATCAGCAAAATGTTGGTATAGGCCATTACCTAACGCATCCCATGTCGTGATAGAATTTGCTGCGAGGCCTTTGAACCACTGTAATGCTTTGCCCTTAAGTGACGCAACTAACAACCTTAGAGCGATGTTCTCTAGTGTGATATTATGCACGGAGCATAGCATGGCCACGTCACGGATGTGCTTGACTGGTGTAGTGTAGTCCTCTCCGGTGAAATACGGCAGACCTCTAAGGGCTGCTGCTAGAATATCATCATACTAAAGTATGTTTAACGGGGTTCCTCCATTGAAAGGGGTGAATGGGTGCTGCCTTGGTGGTGCTACCATCGATGGTATTTGTGAGATCGAAACTGGTGCACCAGGTGACAAAACTAGGGCACCAAGAACAGGAGGTGCTAACTTTGATCTTGCGGAGGTTTCAAAAAGCCTCCTTGTTGTCCTACCTCTTCTTCGCGATGGGGACAACTCTCGATATTTGAAGGGTACAGAGCTTGATCTTGTTTGAATATTTCTCATGCGCGAGCTGCACTAGCATGCAGAAAACAAAACCAGAGTCACCAAGTATATTGTGATAGCCTTAAGAAGGCTGGAAAATCTGTTGCATACACCAAACAACAAACAGAAAAATTAAATATTCTCTGAAAGTAGCATTCAAGGTCCCAAGGGCATGCCAAAAACTGTTGTCAATAAATTTGCACCCTGCTAAATGCGATATTCAGCAATCTACTGAAACATGGAAACCTTCTTCAGATGTGGGTGATCTGAACGAAGAAGGAATCTCCAGAGTGAGTTGGTTCTCTGAATGATGAATTCTATTCTCAAATAACTTCTGAGGAAAGGGATAAAAGATAACTTGAAAATAAATCTGAGCCTAAACAATGACTTCAAAACCTGATAATGATTTAATGATGGTAATGATCTCTTTCTCACAAACAGCTTTCAAAAAGATGCAGTATTTTCACAACTTCTCATGGATAGTTAATACATAAATAATTTGCACGAAGACCTGACTTGAAGCACAATCATGCAACCTATATTTTGAACCTTCTGCATTAGGGATTACAGTTTAAGGAAAAAACAAGGACTCTGTAAATAGAAATCACAAGATAAACTCAAACTGAAACTGTAAATGGACACAGAAATGAGAAGTAGAAATGTTGTCTTTATTCAACTGAAGGAGAATCCACAATCTGAGAACTGAGTACAAAAATGGGTTCACAAGCTCAAAAATGTGTATGAGCAAGAAACTCTGATCTGAACTACTGAGAGAGGAGAGCTAAAAGACAGTCTATCAAAACATAGCTCTCAAGAAACCCTAATCTGAGCTCAGAAAAAAGCTCAAGGAAAAGGTCCTCAAACAATCTCAAAAAACTGCCTAAAAGCATAAAAAAGCATACTGCTTTTATGATTACACTGTCAAGCCTCAAAAAATAGTCTAATCTTGCTTTAAAATCTCAAAAACACCTTATCTCTCCAAGATAGGTCTGAAATCCGACCAAGAGTAAAAGTCAACAAAAATCTGCTAAAAATAGCAAGAAAACACAAAGCAATTTATAGAAAAGATCGCTTTATGATTATGCTTTACAAGATGTAGCTTTGCACAATTTTCTCTATTTTTGCAATAAAAGATTAAAATATTTTGCAAAAAGAAAATCTCCTTATTACTCCATTACAATATTTTGATTTTCTCAAAAATCATAAAAAAACATTACATAATTATCCTCTTTCATATATTCAATCTTCATTGATTTCTCTAAAATCAACTAAAATCATAACTCTAAGTGTATAATCACCAAACCCTAACCCTAGGTCATAAGGCTCTACTATCATCTTCACATCATTTCTCATCAAACAATAATCATAACCCATATTCAAGCTTCATAAATCACTAAGGAAAGAAATAAGTCTCAAAGACTTAACCCTCGATCAACTTAGGCATTTCAATTTCGGCCTCCAAACATATAGTATTAAACTCAGACTCTAATGAAATCATAATGCATAGATTATACTTCGAACCCCATTTGAAATTCACCACGTGCTTTGATTAAACATTCTGGATGATGATAATGTTCGAATAAGGGCATGAGAAAATAGGGTCAAACACTAATTATCACTTCATTTCACACTCATGACTTTGGAAGGAAGGAAACTTTGTCTGGAAGAATAACGCCGCCATGATGGTTGAATCTGCATCTTGTATGCCTAGGAATATTCATCATGCTCATTAGTCAACTAGAACTCTAGTGGGTAAGCTTCGTTCTGTCTGTATCGAAGTTCTTTTGCTTTATTAATGAATACCAAAAGGCCCTAAGGTCGCGGCCTGTATGAGTTTATTCTTCAATTTTCTTTGCACTCCGTGTGACTTTTGTTTGCTTGGCTGACCTGTGAGCTCGTGCTAATCTAGAAACCTTGTGGGAAAGCTTGCTTAAGTTCTGTCTTCAACTTTTATACACAAGGTAAGCATCCTGTCGCAGTTCCATGGCTTCTCACTCTTGTTCTTTATGGCTTGATAGACGCGGCTAACACACTCTAATATCATTATTTCCTTGCTTTTTCGTGCTCATATCTATCATTGTTGTGCTCTATTCCCACTATGAGGGCTCGGCCATCACTTAAGAACTCAAACCCCTTTGCATTTGAAAGCTATTTGCAACCTTTCCCGCTGCAAGAGTACTCAACTTCTGCCTTAAACTGGTAATCCTCCACTCGAATTCATATCTCCTCTTTCCTCTGTAAAATCTTAAAGAATCTTTACATTTCTTTATAACCTCTGGCCATTTTCAGGCTGCACCAAACGTGTATCATGGGAGCATTGTTTAAGTTTCGGGCTTGACCCTTCACAGGAAATTCCTCCTTATGTCTTTCTGGAGATATATTCGCTCGTGGGTATCACAGAAATTTGAACAAAACTGTAACTTCTTGCTTGTGATGCCCGACCCACCTTAGGAAACTTGCATTTCTATATTCTCTTGCTGTCTCATGCGAAATCTTCACATGGGTTGTCATGGTTATTGCACTTTCTTTTCTTTGAATACAAACCACATGTGGGTATTTGGAATTTCAAAAGAAAACTGTATTTTCCTTTTTCCTGAGCTCGACTTATCACATAAATTTGGATCTTTGCATTCTACTGCTCTTTAATATAAAACCCATATGGGTTTTCTCCATTATTGCATTTTCTGTATTTTCGAAAGCAAAAATTTAATTGGGTACTCATTGTTTGTTTCTATCCATATGGGCCTGACCCAAAATAAACAGTGGCTTATTCTAAACTTCTGAAACAAAATAATAACATGGGTATTGGAAATTTTCAAAGCAAAAGCATGTATTCTCATTTTCTGACAAAGCTCGACCACCCATTCTTTTCATTTTATTCTTACCATTTATTTAACATACCCTCACCTGGGTATCACTAGAAATGTAAAACCTCATGGCTTTATGTATTCAAAACATGGATGGTTTGAAATGGTGATAAAAACTATATACTTGCTTGCATTTACTCTTAGGATTTTGACTCAAATAACTAGTGATGCTTTGCTTTTATTTCTGTAACAAAAGGATGCCTTGAATATTTTTCTTCACTTTTAACCTCCTTAGCATTCTCACCTCTCAAAAGAAAGCAACCCATTGCATCACTGTTGTTTGCTTTAATATGCCTTCAGAAATTAAAAAAAAAATTCATGCCGAGAATAATAAGAATCTGTGTGTTTATCCATATTGAGTCCAGGGCTCGACCATTAAGTGACACTTTACTTAATATTCTATTTTGAAAAGAAGACTCCAAAAAACTGCTTTTGTTTCCTTGTCATAAAGAATCAGCTCGATCACCATTGTTTCTTTTGCACTTTTAGTTGCAAAACTCATACTTGGTATTTGTTATTAAAGCTGATCTTGACTCCTCTCCAATCCCTGCATCTTCATTTTATCATGATAAACTAGGCTACTTAAGGCATTTTGAACTTCCTACTTCCAGCATGATTCTGTGTTTGTTCATTAAG
This sequence comes from Sequoia sempervirens, assembly GCA_007258455.2. Classification (NCBI taxonomy): domain Eukaryota; kingdom Viridiplantae; phylum Streptophyta; class Pinopsida; order Cupressales; family Cupressaceae; genus Sequoia; species Sequoia sempervirens. The sequence goes on from VDFB02075321.1 coordinate 367,621,017, forward strand.
GAAAGGATGACCTCTTAATGTATATTATTTCCATGCCTATAATTTGTATGCACAGCAGTGTCTTTTCTGATTTTCTCTCAACCTTAACACAGCAACTTTTGCTTTCTGTATTTGCACTTTATTGGAGTTTCAACTTGAAACATAGCAGCAACACAAATCACCTGTACTCACCAACTCATATACATAGCTGGCAACTCAGAACTTCTTCTAGAAACAAAAGGCTTTCCTTCCCTTACCATTCTGGAATGATCACTTTGTTACTACAATTCATAATGCAGTATTTAATTATTAATCAACTGGAACTAGTAATTCATTCAACACTCGAATGCACTGTCTGTCCTTTGTATTCTTGAGCAACATGGTACTCTTCATGCATTTTTATGTTCCATTTATTAAACTGCTTCCAAAAATCTATTCTATTTCATGATGAAAATTAAATCAAACCATTAAGGCATAATGTATGCCTGTTCACTATCCTTGACTGTGAATAGAATAAATTGATGAACTGAACTTGCATGACATATATGATTATGATAAGCATAGAACATGAACCTATTCAGCAATATCTGATGTAAATGCACCTAGTTGAATTCATCTAGTGAACTAGACTCACTGTTCACCTGTAGCCTTCATAAAACAAACCCGATTGTTATGAATGCACAGTTGGTTTAGTTGCTTGATGGATAACGTTGTTTTACTCTTTCAGTTGTTCTTTATTTCATTTGATGAATATGATAATGTATCTTTAAAATCAGCCCATTAATGAATAGGGCAGCATGTCGAGCTCTACCCTTGTGGGAGCCCATTTTCCTCCACATGCTTGGTCTTCTAATAATGTTCAGCTTGGTGATTTTACCTATACCTGCACAAGGAAACAAACAATGTTAGCATAAAAACAGAACATGATGATTATGATATTGTTATTTCCCCTTCAGCTCACTTCTTTCATACTGCACTTGATTGATTGTTTCAATGCATTGTTAATAGTATGTTGTACTATTGTGGGTGCCTCATATAGGTTTCTTCATAATCAGAGCCACTGACACCTCTCTTTTCCTCTTTTAGGTCATTGAAGCTCAAGAAGACAAGGTGCACCATTCAGCGTCAAACGTCGATAATCAGGCAATGATGATTATGTTGCCACTTATGTGTTTTCCCTTATGCATCTCTTGTAGTGCAATGTGCTATTAGAAATGTGTTGTAACAGTTACATCCACGGCTTGTGTGGATCTTTGATTTGAATTCATTGCTTTTCGTTTGAAAAGAAAAAATGCATTTTCATGCAATGTTGTAATATCATTCTGATTGTTGAAATCAAACGAAGCTTTGTAAAATATGAGTTTTTATGAAATGAATGAAAGCATTTCAAATGCTATTTTTCTCATTTGTTCAATTATGTATTTTTGTCATTTCTGGAACATCTGAATGGCATTCTAGAAACTTAATTTCTGAAACTCTGTTTCTCCTTCATAATTGTTACTCAATGCATAATAATGATAATGCGAAACAGCATTGAACTTAAACTGCAATTCCACCTTATGATAAATAACATTCAACTGACTTCACCAATTGAGTCGAGGCGAAAATCTGGTAATAGTTGTCAACCATGTACTAATTGTGCATTTCTAAATGTTGTCAGCCATGTGCTAATTATGTAGTCTGGAAGCAACAAGTTGACATTTCATTCACTTCAATGTTCAAAAAAAGAGCACTTTCTACTGCTAAATGATTTTATTTTTAAGTGAGAGGATCAGAACATAGGGAGATTTCAGTCTTCAGATTGCTCATTGCAGTGCACCACCATGTTCTAGGTTCCACAGTTCCACTTCCAACAAAGCCATTCCAGTTTCCACGAGTGTTAGCATTAATCTTTTCAAGAGTCAAAATCCAAGTAAGTGAAAGTTTCTGCGGCTACGTTTCATCGTTTGACATTTCTTAAAATCTTATTTTGTCAAACTTTGAAGTTTGGGTTTAGGTTTGAGAGTTAAGAATTAAGAAAAATTGAGGACTAATAGGGAATTCAAAATTTCACATTGTATAAGCATGTCTACCACTAGTACCACTAGAGCAATGTCGGATAAAAAAATACATTATGCAAAATTGCTTAAAACCCTGGGTTTCACTGATGAATACCATGATATTTATGATCTTGAAATCTATGGTAGGCGTGCCTCGGAACTTAGATTTTCATCTCAGAATAAGGCTACAAATCATGTGCAAGTTAATAGTATCAGTGCACCTTGGGTAACTGGATTAGGGTGCATGATGTTACATGAGGTTTTCCCTTGCCCAAAATTTATCATGGTATGTTCCCAAAATTATGATGATAACAAAAGAGAAATTGTTAATAAAGATAGCAAAGAAGAAGTGTTATCCATTAATGTAGAAGAACTTGAAAAAGTGTTGGGGTTTACAACCGAAGAATTTGGAAATGTCCACATTGACCTACAAAAGCTTGCTAGTGATTATGAAGCAGTGGATGAAAGGGAGAAGAATTCTTTCATAAATAAAATAGTTCAGGATAACATACAAGTTAGAAACAAATTGAAAGGTGATCATAAGCCTCCATATGATTTTGATATTTTTCGACCATGTGTTCAGGATACTATTTCCATGATAGCATTTTGCCTCGGATAGGATAGCAATTTGGAAGTGGGTGCAAGCCTCCTTCAAATGGTATATAATATCCATTATGGACCACATGTCAAATATAACCATATTGAGCACATTGTAGAATCCATGCATATATAATTTTTAATGATCAAATGAGGTCCCACCAAGACATTTAGGTTCACAACCTACTTGTGCTATTTTTTTCTACTCAAATTTAGAGGAATGTTACAAGCTTCAAATTCAACCCTATAGTAATGCTCAGGAAAATCAAATGGCTCTAGTATATGATTGGACCACTGAGATAAGGATGCATGATTCTCAAAGGAACTACAGTCATTTTGTAGACTACTTTTTGGCTCCATTGCATCAAGCAATTACAAATACTCCAATGCCTAGATTGCTTATGTCATGTAGAAATTGCATTCAACTAGGACAAGAAACACAATTGGCTGATTGGTACTTAATGGAACAATATACTATGCTAAGATTTTATGGATCGGGAGTAGAGCCATACAAACTTCCAATACATGTGACAGAAAAGGTTTTTGCATTGGAATATGTAAGGCAGATGAAGAGTATTGATGAACTACACTTTGTCAATCAGGAGAAGAAGACCTTATTTCCTTCTTTACCTTTTTCATGTGGAGGGGTCACATTCGAGAGAAAAGCATTTAAGGTGGCACATGATCTTTTGAAAAGAAAAAAAATTCATGTTGTCTATCACTGGCAGTATGATCCATGTCACACCATTAAAGAAATGATTGTGGCCAATAAGAATGCTACAAGTAGAATTCAGCATCAAAGTAAACCTTTTGATGGGTGTTTTTGCACCTTCTCAACATAGGCAGCACACAAATGCACTACCTCTCTTGAAAGGCAATCTCCAACAACAAGTTCTTGAAAATTACCCTAAGGTCTCACGGGTGTTAGGTCATGACTTGCTTGGAATGTCTCAGTTGTTTTGATGTGATCTTGCTGGTAATCATGGGGAAGACTTATGTAAGTTAAGTTGGAGGGGGAATTGGATCTTAGGATGGAGTTCTCAAGATGGGAAATTTATTGCACGATTGTTGTAGGTTCGAACAGCAATCTAAAACTCCTATTTCAGCTTCAGATTTGGCTTTACAATGTGCAATGAACCTTGTTCAAAGTCACTATTTAAAAAAAGTCCAAAGGGCAGGGAAGAGAGTAAGTTCCTATACCTTAAACTAGCAATGAATAGTGATAATGGAGGACCCTACTATGGACAACCTTCCTAAAACTAAGTTCTACTTAACTAGATTATTTCGCAGTCTCATGAAACTAGTGCAAGCTTCTAAGGACTGCAAATTTTCAACCATTCATTCACCATAAGCATGAATAAAAGATAGAAATTTAGTGCAGCTTTCAATTTATTCCCAGACTAACTTTACAAAGCTATTTATCATCAATAAACAGCAAAAAGTATGGACAAGGAAGGTTGCCAACACACAACAGAATTCTTTAATATCAATGCACAACATTAACTAACTTACTAAAGCATATAGAACAAAAAAGTTAATCTACTCAAATTCACTAACTATGAGAAGAAGAATCATGCAACATGAAGTTGGAACTCAAGAATCCACCAAATCAATGAATTTATATTAACACTCTAGCAGCATGTCTTTACAACAACTCAACTCTCTCTTGAAAATGAGGAGACCCCCTATTTATAATATCCAAAAACTAAAATGAATGGCCAGGATTTAATCTCATTGTGTGACCAAGATTCACTAAAAATTAGGGTTTCACATACCCCAAAATATTTTACAATATAAAATTACATTTTGTCTTCTAGTCTATTTTGTCCTCTTGTGGCAGCACTATAGCTCTTTTGTCTTTTAGCTAATTGCCCTGTTGCAGCTATTTTGTGAGGAACTCATCATCAATTATGGGATTTCCTTCATTATTCTTTGCAGTGGCATATTCTATGAACTTTTCAATCAATGTCTGGAGCTTGTTCCACTCCAATATATCCCGACTGAAGCACTTAGAAGATCAATTTCCTAGATTTTCCCATATTCTCATCCCAGTCCCTGTCATTTTTTTGTGCATTCTTTATCACCTATTCAGATTGGGCAAAGGCTCACATAGCAAAACCCATAAAATCTAGTGTAAGTGCATTTGTGGTCCTGTTCTCCATCTTCTTACGAAAGTATGGCTTTATTTTCTCTGGGTCTAGCTCAACGGCAGGCATATCAAAATATGTCATTAGTCTTAGATATTATTCATAGGTTGCACTGATTTCTTTGACCCAATCAATATCAAGCTTTGTTTCATGGATCACTCATTCCAATACTTCCTTCCTGTGGTCTAAACCCAGCTTCCATGTCTCCACAAGCCAATGGTCATCCTTTACCAAAGCAAGCTCCTTCTCCCAGGATCTATCAGGTATCTTGAGAATAGCCTCAAGCTTGGGATATGTGATCCTATATAACTCTGGGAAGTTCGTGCAGAATTTCTTTATTCCCTCGAGTATTTCTTGTACCTCCAGGAACTTGTTAGCGGTCCTGACAGTGCAACCTATTCCCATATTTCTATTGTAGAGGACCTACTAGAACCAATCCTTTGTGGCCTTTGTCTAATTCTTCCTTCTCTCCAATTTTTCAATGTAGTCCTTGGACAACAGTTGCGGTGGCATTAACGATGTGGTGGGAAGCTCCTCGGCCAACGACCATTGTTGAATGTAAGTTGTCAGATCCACCACCTGTGCTTTTAGTTCCTCCTTAGAGGTCTTATCCTTATGCATTTGGTGCACAATCGTGGCGATGGATCCCTCAAGATGGTTAATTTTCTGCTCTCTTGTTCTTGTCCCTAAATCAAGGGTAGAAATATTATAACTGACCCCTTCTTCTCCCATCACTCGGGTGGCTATCTATACTGTCCTAGATTCAGATGCATCCATCGTGAGGTGGAACCTGACCCTCAACTTATTTTCCTTCTTTGTACTTATTTGTGCTCAGGCTAGAAGGAATTCCATCCTTGCCTTCGGATCCATCAAGGTCGATTTTTTCTTCTCCAATTGCTTCTCGAGACATTCAGGCATCTGAGATTCCTCTTTCGGTGATTCATGATCACCTTCTTCTTCTTGGGTGTGTCAAATTTCAATTTCTTCATTTCCTGGAGCCTCTTGCTCTATCTTTTCTTCCTCTTCTTCATCAGAATCCCAGATGAATATTATTTCATTTCCCAGGGATTCAGTAGCTATGTGTTCCTTGGGGTTGTCCTGCCCTCCAATAGATTTCTCTTCTTCCTCCTGTTCAGACCCATCTTCTTCATGATGTTCTGTCTCTGGGCTCCTTTTGGTTTCAGCCTCTTCCTTAAGCTCGTCTTCTTCTTTATCTTTTGTTTCCTTTTCTTTTTCTTCATGTAGAGGAGGCATTTCTTCATCATGCTTGAGGCTCTCTTCTTTCTCCCTAATTGGAGGATCAGTTTTTTCCTCCATTTTCTCATTTGTATTCCTCCCTTCATCGAAGGGTTGCTTCTCTTCTTCTTCTTCGACATCTTCGAGTTGTTTGGAAAACTCTTCTTCTAGCTCTTGGTCAGAGGTTTCCACAATATATTTTGTGTTGGGCTCCTCAGTGTCTTCCTCAGATGACCATGTTTCTTCCTCCTCTCCTTCACGCACCACTTCATTAATTTCTAGATGTTGATACTTGGGATGCTCATGGTAGTCATATGCTTCTTCTTCCATCTCCTCAATAGCTTCCCTTTCTTTCCTCTCCAATTCTTTTGATATCTGCATTGTTGCTTTCATTTTTGGTTGTTCGTTTGGAGGAGTAGGGACAAGAAGGCCAGCAACAACTTGTGCTAGGGAAACTTGCACAACAAGGTTCATGAATACCCCAGAGAGCTCCATTGGCATGTTTTTCATGTACCTAGCAAAGGCTTCGAGAAGCGCTAGGGTGGGCATTGTGGTTGTCATTACAGTGGTAAGTGGAAGAGTGGTGGATTGAGACATGGATGAAGAAGAAAGTAGAGAAGTAGTGGTAGAGGAAGAATCTATTACCATCACCTGTACAGCAGGCGAGGTGGAGGCAAGGTAGACTGAGATATCCACCGCGGGTGGAGAAGTGGCAACCATTTCCCAAGAAGCAGGCGGAGGGGCATCAGTAGTGGCAATGGTAGCAGTGGTGACTGTGACAGTAGAGGTAGCAGGTGGAGACTTCGATTTCTCAGCCTCTTATTCTTCTCCTTCATAAAGTGGGTCCTCCTGGATGGTGGGCATCTCCGTGAAACTTTCTGATGTCTTTAGTTTCTTAAAAGGTTCACCTTTTGAACCCTTCCTTGAGTACACCCTAGGCTTAGGTTGTCATTCAACCATTTCTTTTCTCTTCCTTGACCTAGTAGCTAGAGGATATTTTGAAGTTTCCCCAGATGGGATAGCAGTTGTCCCACTGTTGGTCTCACTTCCTGGCTCGTCTTCAAGCTCTCCATATGTTAAGATGACTCCCTATAGCTTCAATTGTGCTACTTGCCTGTCGATCCATTCCTTGGTCCTTTCCTCAATGGGAATCATAAGAATGTTGAGTTCATTAACCTCTTCTTCATTCCAGTCAATTAGTGGTAGCGGCAGGTTGGAAACCACATCATATCTTGGATCTACCACTGTGTTTTCTTCTTCAACTATCTAATCCGGCACTGGAAACAAGTTCACTATTTTGAAAAAATAGGTCGTCATACGCATGTAGTGCCTCATGCATACTTCTTTTTCATCCCTACAGTTGGCCCAAAATTCCTCCACATTATGTAGATGGGCATACTCTATCCCAACCATTTTCTTTAACTTACCATATGGGTCCATTCACGGTCGAGCAGTGTAGAGTTCCAAGTTGTATTCATTCAATTCATTGTCAGAATATTCTGCACATTGGGATGTGGGAAGTGCATACATACCCTGGTTGAATGTGAGGGGATAAGGGGTCCCAAGTCTATGCTTGTCACTTAGGAGGGTGTGTGCACATTGCAGTTTCCTAGAGAGTTCAAGTAGTATCAGCCAATCACTTGGGTACTGGGGCAGCTTGTACAGTTTCTCCGAGAAACCCTCAGCTCGAATGTATGTGAATTTGGGGAATTGAATGGATAAGAATCCAAACCGGTGGATGTAGGCATTTGCATTGTGGGTGACTCTTCTTTCAAAATCACCTCCAAGCAACCTGGTGATATGTCCAATGAAGGCATCATTGACCCTGCAATAATCTTTCTTGAAATTCCTGTATTGGAGCTAAGGGTACTTATCATATACCTTTAGCTCCCTTCCTGGAGTCTGACTTGGAGCCACAAATAAGCCTTTGTATTTCATTTGGTCAGCCAGTAGATAGACCAAGTATGAAGTCATGTAAAATTGTGAGGTCCTTTTTAGTACCACGAATTGCTCGTGCAAACAATTACTAATCATCCCCACCCAATAGAATTTGGCTTCGCCTCGGAGGATTTCTTCCACAAAGTACAACATCCACTCCTGAAAAAAGGCTGCAATCAGAAGACCCATAACTCTACTTAGCAGGGTTATCAAGTCATGGTAATCCTCGTAGAAGTCGCTTCGAAAGAGCTCTTGGGGCACTTTATTTGCACTGCACCTCTTATCCTTAAGCCAATACTGATTGATGAGCTTCTTGCATTTGAGAGGATCAGAATCCCACATCTCCTTGGCATATTCTTTAGACATTTCCTCCATCTCATCGAAGGTAGGGATATGGAAATTTTTCCTTATTGATTTGGCAGAAAAATTAGCCAATACATTCCCATCTCTATCTACAATTCTTGTAGAATCCTATTGATATGCCTCCCTGCAGGCCATCACAAACTCGGGAGCAATGAGATCAGGTGGGAAGCTAGCATCCTTGGCCAACCCACTACCTCTAATTCTTCTAGAATTTTCTGTCGTGGGATTGATCCAGACTCTTTGCTTAAATTCATCAATGTCTATATGTCCCAGATTTGTATCTAAGATATCCCTTCAATCTCTAGTGACCTTAGAGTTGAGGGGTTCCCCTAGGAACTTGTAATTCATTTGGTCTTTATCCTCTTTACCTTTGGGTGCTTTAGTTGGCTTCTTTCTTTTTTCTTTATCCATGACCGCCTCCGAAGGTCCTACACCTAGTTCCATATATCCTACGGGCGAGAGGGTAGTAAACACATTCGAGCATGAAACATGGGAAAAGTTAGCAAAAATCCAACAAAATGATGTTAAATCAGATAATTCATCACTTAAAGATCCTAAAATCACTTGCAAATCAGCATTAGCCTTTCACTGGAGGGATTTATAACAATGTTGGCCCAAGGGTGCGGACTTCCCTAGGCTGGCAGCCAATCTGAAGGCAGTTGTAGAAGGGATGGCAATCAGGGCACAGCGGCCCGCATGGCTCCACCCATGCCAAGATTTGATCATGATGTGGGGTCCATTGAAGAGGTCAACCTATTTTAGCACGTGGGTCGAAATCACTTTGAAGTCTTGGTAGTGTTAAGCTCATCCTTTAAGCATGTGGAAACTAAGGGTAACTCAGTTGTTTAAAGCTTTGTCGTTGAAACAACACTAGCAAGGTGGTAGTTTGCAAGCAGCATTCTGCCATGTAGGCCTTGGGGTTTCAAGGGATGGCATCATAGTTAATCTTTAGTTGAATCCACTGCGAGTCAGAAGGTGCGGGGAGACGTTGGGTCACAACCATTTGGAACAATGAAGGGCAGACTGAGGTTCGGCAAAGGAGGCCTGCATTATCGGGTCCGCAGGAGCTGCATGCTATAATTGATAGTTTGTGGTCGGTCAGCAAGAAATGACAAGGTTGGGTCCCGCATGGTGGGCCAACGGAGGTCGACGAACGTTTGGGAAAGGCGAGAGCCAGACGAAATCCCACAAACGGCCGCCAGCAAGGGATGGTCCGCCTGGAGATTGGCAGGGCAAGGCTCGTAAGGAAGCTCAGACTTAGTCATTTATGGTGTAAAGGAGAATGGTCGAAAGAGGTCAAGGTCGAGGCTTGGCTGCCGGAGAGGATTTATCACTTCGTTGTCTTGAGGGGGTGTTTTGAACAACAACAAATGGTCAGTGAAACCCTACAAAGGACAACCTGTGTCGCATAAATTACTTTATTTTGATTCAGACGGCGGATCAAACAGCGGAGCCCGATAGTCGGACGGACGAGTAGCGAGGGTCGTTTGAAATGGTGAAGCTAGGATGAAATCCCGCAAGTAGAAATTCACAGGGAGGAATCCTCGATGGGCCTGGACTTAGACATTTTGGCAAGGTTGAGTTTGATGAGAAGTCCATGGGACATGACCCGCTTATTAGAAAAATGGCACTCAACAGGCGCTTGGAATGACTCTACACCAACATAATTCTGAAGGTGGAGGCCCACGTATGCAGATCCGAGTGGATCAAAGGATCCCTCTGGTTTGGGGCTCATGGATTTTGTTTAAGTCCAAGATGGCTAGGTTGAGGGGCCTCCCACGAGGGCGGGCCCGATGAAGGTGCTCATCATTTTAAGTTTTAAGCATTTTCAAGGAAAGTTATGGAGGTGGTTAGGTTGTGGGTCCATAGGGCATGAATTCCCTACTCAAGAACGGCCACAAGGAACTCCAGTTCTGAAAGTCACCCGCAAGGGATTGCAAAGGTTTTCCAAAGATTCAAAGATATGGGTTTTGTCCGCCGAAGTTCAATCTAGTTGATATTTTAAGCTTTCTTTCAAAGATTTTAACAACTTTTTATAGAATTTAAATAAAACTCAAACTAGGGCACACGGAGGACGACTAACCTATGAATCCTGATAAAAATCAACGAACAAACAGCTAGAAAAGGCTTCGAATCGGTGAACAAACTTGGCGGGTGCAACGGAGGCACTAGCAGGAGGCTCTCTGACTCATTTCTGAACTACTGACAGATGAAAATGATAGCTCAAGATAGGCTATTTATAAACTTTTGAGAATTTAATGCCCCTCATAAATGTGGGTATGGAGGTGCTCCGGGTTGATGAGCATTCAGTTCAAAAATGGCGGCGAGAATAGGGGAGTCTGTTGAGCGGACGACAACTAGAGGTTGGTCGTTTGGGAGATCGACAATGAAAACGACACAGGAGGGTGGAGGTTCCGTCAGGTAGGACATCGTGTGATGGTCGTTCAGAACGGCCACAAAGCCAAGTAAACCCACATAGAGCAGCCTGCAAGGGCAGACCTACACCGCTCCAAGGATGCCAGTTCTAAGGATTGAAGGTGAACAGCCAAGGAAGTTTCGCAAAGGCTAAAAGCCTTAAAAATTTGAGGGTAGAAAAATATTCTCAACTCAAAATGATTCCTCTAAGACTCATTACTCATTTAAGACACAAAAATAGGGGGCACGCAAAATGAGGCAGTGATAAAAGCGACTCGGCAAAGCGGAAAGAGAGGGTCTCCATTCCAAACAAGGCATGTGTGCTATAGGCACAACAAATGGAGACTCTACTAAAGAACACTCCCAAGCGTTCTAAGGATAAGTGTTCATTCAGAACCTAGAATCTTTGGTTTTACGGACCAGGGGCTAGTTTCCAAAGGTGAACTAAGAGGCTCGAGGGAGAAAAAAATCCTTAACTGAATCAAATCACAAAAGCATCTCGGAAGTGTGTGTAAGTAGTGAATTTATTTCCTCTCCTTAGAGACTATGACCAATAGCTACTACTTAGGCTAAGCAAGCTACATTAATTATCTAACTCCAAAAGTAACCTAGAAATTTCCCCACTGCCAGTCATGCGTCCATAGATCCAACAAATTTGTTGCTGTGATCCCATGAACATTTCTCTACTACTAGCCAGACATCCATAGCCTCGGTAGAGTTGTCTGCACAGCCACACGGTTGCTTGATTTCAACATTTCTTTCTTTCTTTCTTTCTTTTTGTTGATATTCTTTTGATACTGTTTCTTTTGCTCAACCGTGTAAGCATCGAAGCTTACAGTGGGCTTGGAACCATAGTGGTCACTGAAGAAAATTCGAGACTTTTTTGCTTGCCTTTCCTTTATAACAACCACTATATAGTTCCTCGAAAACAATTAGTGTATTTCATGTAGGAACTGAGACGGGTGTGAAAGGATTCAAGGGTTGAGTTCTAATTCAAGCGGGAGTTCAAGTAAGGAAATTTTTTTACGGAAGCAAGTAGAGACCAATGGTTAAGAGTGAATAATTATCCAAAGAACACTAAGAGCAGGCAGCAAAGTGAACCATTCATTGAACGAGCACGACCACTTCATCAGGAACAAAGAGACACCCTCATCACAACGAAAGTGGCCAAGAAACAAGCAAAACAAAAGCAACGCAAAGCAGCGAGACAAAGGCAAACCAAAAGCAACCTATATATAAATATTTACAAGATCAGCTCGAAAGAGCTCAAGCTTGGAAGTAATGCTTTAGATGCTGCCCATTCATGGGCAACGGGACATCTTCACCAATTAAGGTCTTGAGGTGAAAATCATAATCTTTGAGGATTTCAGCAATTTGAAAGGGGCCAAGTGAGAGCTTGTTGAATTTGTCATGTCCCCCTTTATTCTCATGGGCCTTGTACCAACACAGGACCAGATTAGCAATTCTGAAGGCCTTGACTTTGGCTCGTCTATTGAACCATCTTTTGACTACGCCTTGATGTTTGGTGAAATTTTCAATGGCACGGTCACGTACTTCTTCTAAGTGGAGCAGCTCAACTAAGCAAGCCTCCTTTCGATCCCCTTCTTCGTAAAAGGTATTGATAAATTATAGGGTGTGGATTTTTAAGTGAATAGGGAACACAGGCTCTAGGCCATAGACAAGGTGGAACGAGGAATCTCCCAAGGAGGCCTTATGATGTGTGTGATCTGCCCAAAGGGTGAAGCGAGGTTGGGTGTTTCAGTCCTTGGGATTTCTATCGAGTAGTTTTTTTATGATGGTGATGAGGTTCTTGTTTGTAGATTTCACCAGGTCATTGCCCTGAGGATAGTAGTTGGATGAAAACTTAAGGGCAATCCCATAGTCAAAGGCCCAACTAGTGAATTTAAGTGAGGCAAAGGCAAGACCATTATCACATACTAACACATACAGGCAACTGAAACAATTTAAAATAAAACTTTCAAGGAAATTGATAACTACCTCTGTGGTGCATTGCCTACATGCAATAGCTTTTATCCATCTAGTACAATAATCAAAGGTGGTTAGAATGTACTTGTGACCAGCAGATGATGATGGGCTTACCAGACCAATGAAGTCAAGACCCCATTGTGTGAACGGTCTTACCTCCAAGACTGGTTGCAGCAGGACAGCAGCGTTCCTTTCTCTGGTTGCAACGGTCTGGCAAAAATGGAATGTGTGAACATGGTTGTGGGAATCTTTGAAGACATTCAACCAGTAGTATCCCACTTGTAGGTTTTGATGGGTAGTAGAAGGACCAAACCCATGACCAGTACCAAACTTGTCATGGAATTATTTTAGCACTCTCGCTGCTTCTTCTTTTCTGAGGCACCAAAGGTAGACCCCTTCATGATTCCTTTTATAAAGTATAGATCCTTGCAGCATATAATTGTTTCTCTTTAGTCTAAGGTCATGCTTTTGGACTCCCTATAGACGAGGCAGACACTTGTGGTTCTGCAAGTAATAGACAATGTCATCGTACCATTCCTCGGGAGAATCATCCTCAAGCTGATATTGTTGAACGGTAAACTTGAGTCCTACTTCAGCTATTGTTTTAGCTATCATTCGGGTGAGGGCTTGTCCTCTTACCAACTTCATCAGTTGAATTTCCATGTCATGCTCATGTGGCAGGGTGACCCACTTTTCCCTTCTTTCTCCTAATTCATTTTGCACTAACAACGTCCTTACTGTTGAATCAGAGACAATGGAAAATACCTTGTTTCACAAGATGTAGTGTATGACTTTTTTCACTCCTTTGACCAAGGCATACACCTGCTTTTCTATGTTGTGATATCTTAATTCAGCATCTTTTAAGGGATCACTCATGAAAACAATTGGGTGCTCATTTCCTTTGTCATCCTTCTGGGTCAAAATGTTGGCACATGAGTGATCTAAAGCAAAGGAGTATATGTAAAAGGGCTTCAAATAATCTAGGTTGATCAACATGGGTGTGTCAGCAATGGCTTTTTTTATTTCCTTGAAGCCTTGCTTTTCCTCTGGAGTCCACTCAATTTTGGCATCTTGCTTCAACATTACATTGAGCAGCTTGACGATCTCAGCAAAGCTCGTGATGAATTTCCTGACAAAATTTATCTTCCCAAAGAAAGACTTCAGCTCTTTCTTGCTACCTAGCAGTTAAATCTTCAAGAGGGACTAAATGCACTCAAGGTCTATGGAGATTCCTCATTCTAAAATAATGTGTCTGATCAGCTTGCCTTCAGTGACTCTGAAGATGCATTTCTTCAGATTGAGCGAAATCCCAAATTTTTTGCACCTTTGAAAAACCTTACACAGATCAGAAACATGATCATCCCTCTTTTTCGAGAACACTGTGAGATCATCCATGTAAATGATGATGCATTTTCTGATTAGATCCTTGAAGGCTATATCCATTAGCCATTGGAAAGTGGTGCCATCATTGATGAGTCTGAATGACATTCTTCTGTAGGAAAAGGTTCCCCACTTGGTAGTGAACGCAGTTTTATGCCTGTCTTCATATTGCACCATGACTTGATTATAACAGGAATACCCGTCGAGGAAAAAAATAATTTGTGATCCATTAACAATCTGTAATACCTCATCCAATGAAGGTATGGGATAGTTGTCCTTTTCTAAAGCTCTATTTAGGTTACGGAAGTCCACACACAATTTGATTTCTCTGTTCTTTTCCCTAACCAAGACCAAATTGGCCACCCATGTGGAGTGCCTAAAAAGAAAGATGATTCTGGCCGACAGCAACTTTTGCACTTCTTTATAGATGATGGGCTCTACTAATGCATTGATGGGATGCTATCATTGGCGAAATGGCCTAATGTCAGGCTTTAAGGGGATAGTGTGTGTGATAATGGAGGTGTCATATGTCTTCAAATCCTCATAATTTCATGCTACCACATCATGGTATTTTCGCAAAGCATCAATGATTCCTCTCTTCTCTTCTAGCATGCATACCTTTCCAATGAATACATTTTTAACTTCTTCAGTTGTTCTGAGGTTGTGGGTGTCACACTGGTTGTTTATGGAATCCTTCTTTGCTTGTTGATCTTGGTCTTGGATCTAATCTAGGTCAAATATACATTCAAGCTGAACCATACCTGTTGGAATAGTATTCATTTTGAGGTTGATAATCCGTTCTATGTCCAATTTGGCTTCCCCAGGGTTAGCTTCATCAATCATTTGGGTTGCAAATACATTAGAACTAGTGATAAAATCCAAGATATGCTTATCATCAGTGAACACCTAAAAATGGGTGACATTGTCTGGCATGGATGGGGTGGAAACAAGCTCAACAATGAACCTTTTAAGGCCAGAAAAAGAGAGGGGTTGCAATGTGTTGGCTACTTGAGCTAAGGCATCAGCAGTATGGTTTTTTGAATGAGGAATCAGTTGTATATTAAAGGCGTCAAGGCTCTCTAGAAGATCTCAAACTGTATGCCTATAATTTGCTAGCCTTCGGTCATGGCATGAATATAATTTTCTAACATGTTTCACTACCAGTTTTGAGTTACCAAATACTTGCAACATTTTTACTTTCTTTCTCAAGGCCATTAAGAGACCATGAACTAACGCTTCATATTCTGCTATGTCATTGGTACAATAGAATTGGAGCCTGTGGGAAGAAAAGTAAGTCTTACCCATAGGATTGATGAGTTTGAATCTGTCTCCGGCTCCTTGCTTGGACTTAGATCCATCGAAGCATAGCGTCCAAAACTTGGAGGGTTCCTTAACTTTAGGGCCAATCATGCGTGCACCCTTTCTTGGTTGCTCATATATGTTTATCATTCCTAGAAAGGGAACATGCCCATCATGGTTGGTGGTAGGTTTTCTAGTCGAAGACTCCTTTAGAGATATGGCTTGTCCTTTGATGTGCTCCACTGCTGTCTGACACAACCAACACTTAAATTCAAAGTGGTCAGCATTATGAACCCTACACCAACTAGGCAGCAGGAGCTCTTGAAAATTCATCCTTGTCCCTAGGCTAAGCTGATCTTGTATGCATTTCTCCAAAAGGCTTGGAATCCATCTAGCAGTCCTAAGTTGCCATTATTGAAGACTCGTCATCATCTGGTTCTACTAGCATCTATGTGCTTTTGGGTGCATAGGCCAAGTTGGTCAGAGTGTCACATAATACCAAGAAGACCTCTTCAGTAATCTCCTCTCCTTGAGGCTCTGGTTCTTCCTAATATGCTATGGGAGAATAATTTCCTAGCTCAGTTTCAGCAAACAACACTTCATTGGTATTGTTGTATTCTATGATCATGAACTTCATGCATGGCTCCCAATCTATGCGGATTTGGTTTGGTAATCCCTTCCATGGCAACCACATATGATAGAAATAGGTTGCAGCATACCCATTTAATGCTCGAGTGAAGTCTCGTCCCAAGATTATTTTGTATGTGTCAGGAATGTCCGCAACCTGGATGTCAATAACCTGTTGCATCCTTGGATCTACAAAAATTTGCATGCGGATATGATTGATTTCTCCAATGATATTCACCTTCATTTTATCCAACTGAGCTACTTTTCTTCTTGAAGATGTGGGTACAATCCCAAGAGCCTTGCATATAGCCAAAGGCATAACATTCGCTGGTGTGCCTGAGTCAATCAGAAAATTATGCAGGTTTTTTCTGAATATCCTGATAGTGGTGAGGAAGGGAAGCATTTCAAACCTTCCCTGGAAAAGTCCCATAGTTGCATCCGCCTGGGCCACTTGACCCTTATCCTTTTCATTTGTGTTTTCCTTGGTTTGCACTAAATTTTTTTCTTTAGCTAGCTGCTTCCTGGTTTGCTGATTGGAGGCAACCTCTTTCTTTTTACCTATCATTTCTTGAAGCATGGGCTCATGTTGGGGCTCTTCAAAAGAGACCTTCTTGGTTGGTGTCTCTTATGTTTCCTTAGAGGATGGGGTCCCATTAATCACCCAGAAGAAGGCGTGACCAACTACAGGAACTTTGAGCAACTCAAAATCGAATAGGTTGATTTTGACTTTCTTAAATTCTTCAGCAACGTACTCCCCCATTTGCTCAATTTTAT